>JASDQU010588687.1:30268-48320 GCA_032191745.1 Picea mariana
ACACACACACACACACACACACACACACACACACACACACGAAGAGACTCAAAAACTTAATCATCGACATTTTCCATGATACTCCACACACCACGAGCCAGAAGAACACCTTCCTTTGACAAACCATTTACATCCCAATTTATTCCCCCCCCCCCTTCCCACACACACAAATAGGGAAAGAAATTGGGATGCAAATGGTTTTTCAAAGGAAGGGGTTCTTCTAGATCACAATGTGTGGAATATCATGGAAAACGTTGACGGTTGAGTTTCTGAGTCTCTTTGTCCTCCTTTTGTTTATCTATGATTCTTATTTTTTGAAGACCATTTTAGTTGGTTGACTAGATAACTCTTTGGAGTTAATGTAAATTCATGATTTTGTATATGTATAAGGAGACCGTCTAGTAATATTTGGAGATGATTGTGATGAAATTTACTTTATGGTTACTATTGTTGAGGGTATATGCTCCATTATGAGTTTGTTGGAGGTATTGAAAGTATTTTTTTGTTTCTTTGAAGCATAACCTATTTTTCCTTAAAGATTCTTTGCATTGTCGTAATGGCATCTATGAAATGTAATTTTGTTTTTACTAATAAAATTGCACTTTTTTCTCCATGGCAAAAAAATAAGTTTATGAGTCAATTTCACCATATTATCCATGTGAATCATTGTAGGTAGAGGAAGGTTCTCATCATTTTCCTCCTCTTCTAGATCTTCCTATATATCATCTTAACTAAAAATTTGCAACATGAGCAAATAACATACCAATAGGATTATGATACCTTTATTGAGAGTGAAAATGGATTTGATGACCATGATTAGATTGTGTATATGGTTGTTATGTGGATGGTGAAGAATTTAGACTTAATTGATAAAATTTGAAGGATCTAGTTCCCATGAATCAATATTGGATTCAAGTTCCGGAATATATGTAGTAGATAGCCCATTAAATGGCTTAAAATATAGTTCTTATGAAATAAAATTGGTTCATCAATAAACGAGACTTGCATATGGTGGCAAAGTCTCAAAATATCAAGGGTATACTTGTATTGGTATCAACTTAGGTACAATAGGAATGTGAATTCCCTATCCATGCTTATCAAGCCCACTATCAATATAACCCATCTAATGAAGCAATTGGAACTAAATCCTTTAGTATGCTTCTCAAACTTAGGTGAAGATTACTCATGAGAGGAAAAAAATGCATGAAATAAAGCTCTAAATTGGGATAATATTTATAAGAGGAACAAGCATGGCCTAGGTAGATTTTTTTTGTGTAATCCAAGTGAAGAATCAAACTATCATATTGTTCAACCATGTTCATATTTAGTCTAAGTTTGGAAGGATTTGGAGGATTTAATTGGATTAAGGAATGCATGGTTTGGGGCCTCCATTGTAGATGGATTAAAAGGTTCGTGTGATAATAATTATACTAAAAGTATTAGGGCTATTCCTTTGATAGTAGCATGGCGTATCTCATTATCAAGGAATTACAGTCTCTTTTAGGATAAACATATCCCTCCAATGCAATTTTATTTACAAGCTTACAATATCCTAGCATGCTATAATAAACCGAAAAAGGTGAGAGTTCAAAGATAGGTTGTAGAATAGAAATTTGATAAATCGCGTGCATGTTCTTTTTTTAATGGTGCTTCTTAGGGATATCGTAATATTTGCGGTGCTGGGGGTATTTTATTCCTGTAGGATCGACAATACTTTCACTTCAAAGTTGGATTGGGATCTTGTTCAAATAACCAAGAAGAATTAATGGCTCTTAGATTGGCTTTGTTATTGTGTTTAGAAAAAGGAGTAAGGACGCTCCAAGTTTTTGGAGACTCTCTTATAATGATTAATTGGATGAAGAAGGAATATGAATTAAGTAATTTCATTCTACGACCATTGTATGATGAGGTATTTTATTTAGCATAGGGTTTCAATCATATTTCTTATCATCATATATGTACACACAGACACACACACATGTTGAATCAAAATATCGTCAGCTACTATGAAAGCTCACAAAGTATTGTGAATCCTATTATAATTACTACTATATAGCTAATAGGTGGGGTCCCCAAGGATTAAATGCAAAATATTTGTCTTCCAAGCTTTTCTTCAACATGATATACTTCAATTTTAACATCTTCGGTTAAATAATTCATGGTTATTTTGTTACGCATATGTTTGATGTTAAGAAGATTTACCTGGATGGATATGAAAAAAATTAACACCATAACAAGTTCTAAAGGTATGTGCAAGCTGACAATACATATATAAATGCACAAGCCTAGTTGTTGAGCTTCATAACAGGACGAACATGCCTAATCACAATTATTTTGTCTACTATATTATGCAAACATATCAAGTATAAGTTACATGGTTTGATAATTAGCAAAGGTTTTGGTTTATTATTGGATTTTTTTGTTGAAGCAACTCAAGTTAAAACCTCACATACAAATCACTCAACACATGATGTATGCAACTTGCGTATGGTTTATAGTTGACACTTTAAGCTCACATATAATATACCATTACCATGGTTTATATATTTCACATGTGGTATATATGGATGTCGCCTATTTCAAAGTTATGATGCGACATATTTGATGTTTATTGTATTTGACATAATGGAAGATTCACATGTCACGAGGGTTATGTATATTGGGTGTATTGTTGACTTAGCATGCATTGTAATGGTATGTTGGGTTCGTGACGTGATTGAGTTGGTCATGGATTGAAGGAACTAGGACGTGAAAATTTACTCCACAGTCCCACACACTATATCTTCCTTTCTGACTTGGTTTGGGTCATTTTCTCTGTTGTAGGTTTAGGAAAGAAGCTCCAACCTCCACTTGCTAAAACCTTGCTCCTGGCAGTTTCATAACTAATTATGCCCTTGTTCAATGGTTTAAAAGAATCATTGTGCAAGGTATGAGCCAACAATTTGTTTTACATCTTCTATAATTAATTTTTCTTTATGAATGGTTATATTTGGCTCTTTAGCATGATTGTGTGCACAAATGTATCCTTTCTCCCTTCTTTATCGTTTCTTGAAATAAAAAGTGAAAAAGTGTTTTGTTTATAGAAAGTTGGTATTAGCTTTGTTTTCATCTTCCATATTTTCACTTTTGATATCAATTTTTAAAGAAAAAAAGGATTTTGGACAACCCCTGATTTGGATGCAGTGGATACTCGAACTCGAGATCTCTTTATCTTATTTTTCATGCACATTTTAGGAACAACCTAGTTCGTTTTTGTGAATAAAGATTATGAGTTTATCTTCTTGAAAGTATTCAAACCCATTATGGACCTACTCTGTGATTTTATTACTTCCTGCTGAATATTTGAAAATGGGTCTTGGATGTGGTTTTAATTGGTGAACTAAGAGTTTAAATTCCTCTTTAAACTCTCCCTTTATGTTTTAACTATGAAAGAAAGTGATGGTTTTTGAATCCATGTTGAATTGTTGTGCTTTGTTGATTGGTGATAGAATTTGGTTGTACTTGAACTAGATTCTAGTGATAGAATTTGGTTACTATAATTGGTACTAGTACTTTCTAGTTCATTTCCTCATTATGGGTTAACACGACTCAATTTGATTTACAAATAATAGGGTAATATATTATCTCTACAATAACTCCCACGAGATTAAACTTGGTTTATTTGAGTTATGTATAGTGTGTCCTCCCTTCATCTCGAATGGTCATGGATTAATGTCATATGTTGGAATACCGAGAGGGGGGGTGAATCAATATGAGAACTTTTATCACTTCTAACCACAATATATCAACTTCATTTTAATCAACAATGTATCATCGATGTATCAATTAGTAGTATATCGTCAATTTATCATGATAACATAAATATAAGAAGCATCACATCACACCAAATACACAATACACCAGAATTTATGTGTAAACCGAAATGGGATAAAACCACAAAATGTTTTCTTATATACCAAAGATGGCATTCATTGGAATCACCAACTTGTTGATTCTTGAGTTGAAACTGGAAGGATGATATGACCCCCTATTTACAAGAACCAACCTGAAGGAAGCACCAACTCCTTGAATTCTCTATCTCCAACCAGAAGGAGGCTACAACCCCCTAATTCTCAGGCTCCAACCTAAAGGAAACTCCAACTCCCCAAGTTCTCTGAAAAAAACTATAAGGAGACTACAACCCCCTTTCCTTTCCTTGTCCTACCACCATGAAATATAAATGGAGACCAATTGTCACTACCACTATCATTGTCACAATCTATGTCACTGCCACTGCCACTGCCACTACCTATGTCACGTCAACCTATAACCTATCAACATGTCACTGTATATGACCTATCACTGTCACTATAACATCAACCTATAGTTATCACTCTATCAACCTACTATACCAAAACTTGTGCCATACCATGCATCAACTATGTACCAACAAATGTAGTATAACATGAATTAATCATGTACCATAAGATAAGCCAACATATAACATAATATATCATGTACTAGAGCATCAACCACATATACACCTTGTACATATATCAATCATGTATAAACATGTACCATATACCATAACATCAATCATGTGTGAACATGTACCATATCATCAATGAAGTGCCTCAAAGAACCAAGCATGTGCCTCATGCATATGCCACCATACATCAAGTGTATACCTCAACCATACATTAAAGTTGAACCATAATAGTCATGTCATAACCAGATACAAGAATATGCCTCTATCAACCATGTAGACAAGATGCACCTCAATCAGGTGCTAAACCAAACATACCTCAAGCATGTATCATACCATAACCATGTATAACCATCACAACAAGCACATAAGCATACTAATACCTCTGTAGTTGACCTGATACTCAGTAGATCTGACCTGTAAGCTTAATTTTGACTTTTGGGGCCTGGTATCGGCATAACCCCCAAAATTGTCTTGTCCTCGTGGGACTAATACATCATGTCATGTGGGGCCTCATGTGACGAGCCCTAAGAAACCCACGAGGGTGCCTCATGGGACACTAGTGGTCTGATCCACGTGGACCAACCAAACTAGGGTTTCACGTTTCTCTCCTCTGCAACCCCGAAACTAACACACTTCTCTCTTGCCACTACCTCAGATTTCTAAGTCGCTAACCTGCCAAATAGATCACTAGTTCACTATAAGATATTCAATATAATGAGTGAATGAATGTACTTGTGAATGAATCCTTGATGTGTATTTATACTTTTTCTAAGTAATCTCTCTCCTTAAACTTAGGGTCTTCTATATTTTCTTTTTACAACCACTTTACCCTTTCATTAAAGAGTTGTAACCAACTAGGGGCTTCTTGACTATTCTTTAGGGCTTACAACTTCACAAGGCCATAACTCCTCGACTGTGAGGAACTACATGGTGTACCACATATCAATGGAAACAACATTACGAGGACTATCCATCTATGAATGGATTACCTGCATCTACACTATCCTTCTTGTACATATTCGTCAATCAAATTCGGGTACTAAAACCACATCATCTATTCTTCTTCAAGGGTTTACATCAATGAAAACCAATATTTCAACAATCTCCCCCTTTCGAATTGATGACAACACTTAGGCATGGGACTAATCGTGCTCATGCAAATGCTCCCCCTATGACCATCGCTTCCCTTGTCTTCATGCCTCTATCATCTCCAATGATTCTCACTCTATGTCTCCATGCCTTTCTCTATCTCTCCCCATTTGACATCAATGACAAAGGGTAATACTTGTTGTCACTTGACCAAGTTTTGGAGACTTTGGTCATGTTTGAACAATTTTTGAGACTTCGACAGGCTGGTCGAAGATGGAGCACCCAAGAGAAGTGGAGATCGCAGGATCTCGCCCCCCTTTACGAGACTTTTGGGTTTAGGGTTTATGTAACGGGTATGGGATGTTGGCCCATGGGTCTTACCCATGTTTAGGCCCCATTCTTAATATATAAATATATATCTAGGTGATGTAATAACTACTAGATTTTGTAGAATAGACTTAAGTGCAGATCTAGAGGCTTTGTGCATAGTGTGTGATAAGACTTGCAGAGCTAAGTGAAAGTGATTGTAAGAGGATTTGTGTGCAGACTGTACTATGTAAGAAGGCTTTGTGATGTGACCTAACCCAGGGAAGGAGGATCTGGTGAGGTGCACATAGATCTCCTGTCCTATGTAGAGTAGGATTTGTGGCCCTATGCATGTAAGAAGATTGGAAGAAGATAATACAGGAGAGGAAGAGTTGGTGGACATAGCCCCACACTAGGGTGAACCACGTATATCCTGTGTTATGGTTTCTTTGTGTTGTATTTATTGTATTTTCTTAGTGCTGCAACTTTTATGTATGCTATATGCATTTGATATAGTAGCTTAGTGCTTATAATGTGAATGAATGTTATATCTGCTTTAATGCTATGTGCTGAATGGATAAATGCGTTAGATCTGGGTGAATACTGCGATGTTTTGTAATTAGGGTTTTGACCTGTGATGTGAATAAGGGTAAAAGCTAATGAATGCTAATTTCTAAGTGCTCTGTTAAGCATTGTGATCAAATATCTGTGTCCTAGCTAGGTTGTAGACACTTGAGTCCTACAACCACCATTGCCTCTACCTCGGGTGACACTTCATCTGCTTCGCAGGTGTAGCCGAAAGGGTTGGTAGTTAGGATTTTTTTGATGCGTTGTTGTAGCATTGAACCCTGGGTCTACCCCTGTGTATCAACAAACTGTTTTGTTTATGGGAACTGAAACTATGATTGCTCAGAACTAAAGAAAAGAGAAAGCTTTGTGTGTAGATATGTTTCCCTAGTGCGTAGTATTCTACTTTACTTGCGAATCTTTGTGCTAATAAGGGAATTAGATATGAAGGAAAGAGGTAAGATCTTAAATATTTGTGCTTTGATAAAGGTAAGATAAGTGGAAATTTTTGTTTCAAAGGAATGGATCTAGGTATGCTTGATAGATTTTGTCCTAGTCTGAAAACTAGGGTGTAGCTAGAAGAAAGAAGATTTGATATGAATAGATATGATAGAAATAGTGAAATATATATTATTCCTATGCATAGAAAGGATTTCTGGACTAACAAGTGGATGCAGGATCCTAGAAAGATTTTTTTGCAGGTTCATCACTGTGATCCCAGTGCGCAGTACAAGAAAGGTTGGGGATCGTTTAAGAGAAAGAGAGGATTGATTCTTTGTTATAGTTGTAGGAGACCGTGACATCTTGCTAACGAATTCCATGGTAGAGGCCCTATTTGTCTTGTTGTAAATTCGCGGGCCATGAAGTTTTGGATTTCCCTAGAATGATTGCTAAAGTTGAAAAAATGAATATAAGAAAAGAGAGCCATGAGAAAGGTCAAGAGACTAAGGATATGATAGAACTCTAGAAATAATTAGAGACTATATTATTATAGATGAAAGAAACCCTGATTGATAACAGAGACATTAGTTTATCAGAGATTTTAAAAGAGAAGGAATGCATAGAAACAAGAATCAGAGACTTTGATATAGACTGTGTTATGGATGAGGAAACACATGTGAATATCATGATAGAAAGTACTTGGGAAATTTTGGGAAAGCCTGCTATGGTTCTTTCATTGGGAGAAATAGGATTATTTAAAGGAAAGATAATAACCTTACGTGTAAGACTTACCCATATACCTATGAGTGCTCATGGAACTTCGACAGAAGAAGAATTCGAGGTCATTAAGTTTGTTGATAACAATGCCCCCTTTGCACTTTTGCTAGGAAGAACCTGGATTGAGAAAGATTAGATCTGAAGGAAAGAAGAAGAGGAAGCTCTAGAACAGAAAAAGAAAGAATTAAGAAATTTCATGGCTAGGACAATAACACACTTACTAGAAGAATAGGAGGATAAGTCGAGGAAACTGAGGACCAGAGACTTATATGTCGAAGTTGAGAAAACGTAGGAAAGTTTGAAAAACTTGTCCATGTAGTAGAAACGAGCACCTACCCCTGAAATAATAAGAGAAGAGGTGTTCCACTTAGAACCTTTGAAATACACTCAATAGTGTGAAGTTACTATGCTAAGAGAAAATAACAATCAAAATGGAAAGAGGAACCCAGTGACTCAAATCACAGGCAAGAAGGCAAGGAAGCTTAGCAAGAAGAAAGCAAAGTTAGAAAAATTGTAGGAAGTTCTAGAGAGGACTTCGCAGAAAGAAGGCTTGCAGAACTTGAACTTCGTTAGAATAGCAGAACAACATAGATTGGCACTTCACCACGGCGAAGCAATATGACTGTTAGAGTCATCCTGAACATTAGAACAATGCTCCAGAATGGCTAGAAATACAATTATTGCTGGAAAATCTCATCGTTGGACCGTTGGGACCGCACCATAACAGATGGAATCGTATTGATTGAGGCTCTTTTCCCCATTGGAGGAATTCGTTACGACGTTGTCTATTTATCTCGTTGAATGTTGCACCGAGAGTACTTTTGCGAATTGTGATTACCCAATCCCACAGAGAATTGGGTATTGCACTATGCTTATTGAGACCTCACCACCCGTTCAACTACCTTGAGTGTTTGTTTGCCTACCCGAAATATTTTCTTATGAGTGTGCATGTCGGGTGAATGTAGCATAGTAGAAAAGCCCATAGAGGAAATTATAATCGATCTTATGGTGGAGAAGGTCATGTCCGTAGGGGAAAAATCCTCATCGACTAGAGGATTGCAAGCCTCACCATCGACTGCATGTCAATCTGGGACTTCTAGAACTATGAAAAAGAAAAGAAGCAAGCATCGTGATGACCTGGCAAACGTGAAGCTGATCCCATCAATCCTGCTTGACTATATCCTGCCTCTGGTTGGCGCGGTTAGTCATGAAAACATCCCGAGGTACTTCGACTATACACTTATCATTGAGTACCTCCCGGAGGGGATACACGTAGTTGGATCGTAGTTAGGACAGATTCTGACGCTGAAGATCAGTGATTACAACTTAGGAGACCGCAAGAATTATGGGATGCTCGCAGGACACAAATACTTGACCAAGACAATGAGGAAGAAGTCGAATATAATCCCCCATCCATGGACTATGGACATCACAAGATCAACCATCCTCAATGTGATGAAGATACCACACTTCGACAGACACTAGGAGGTTAAAGTGTGCGTTAAAATCCTCTTGTCATGCTACCATGGTGGTTAACTATGGTTGGATAGGTGCATCACTGTAGATCCGGTGTTGATCCACTGGATCACTAGATTGAGCATGCAAGGACCAGACCCAAAAGATTTTCACCTAGGAAAGGCTGCAGATCACGCCCTGGTGCAGTGAATCAAAGACACCTATGGCGATATGGAGAAGGGGAAGCGAGGCTACAAGGTAGCCTCCATACAAAATGGTGCAATATGCCTATCCTACCAGTTGATCACTGGTAAGATCATTAGGAAGAACAAGCCAGCGTAGGTCACGGGGTTTGTTGTCGACCTTGCGGGAAAATGCATTGAAGGGATGCAAATGAACTGGGTGAGCTACCTTGTCAACCAGTTAGAGAAAGACTATCATAAAGCTCAATATTAGGGCTACGAGTTCCTTTTCAGTTGGTTTTTGATTCCCATTTCCTTTATTGCTTGGGAGATGCTGGAAGGAGTGACCTTCCCTAAAATTGATTTGTTCAAACCACTAGCTGCGAAGTTCACTACATTATGGTATTCGAGCGACATGGTGAAGCAATGGAAGTCAAACACGGTGTTCCACACTTATTATCTACAGCTGAAGAGGGTCATTGAATCCTTCCCTCACATGATGTCAAACACCCTTCATAGGTTTAGGCCAATAGCAAAGTTCCACGCAGACAGACACTTCATCTATATCATTGCACACAGAGACGAACACAAAGAAGAGCTCCAGTCCTATTACAAACTCACTGAGGAAGATATGGAGGAAATAACTAAGGAATGGCTTGCATAATTCCTCATACTATTAGAACAAATAGAACTCTCTGACCCCAACCTCATCTGAAGTCCTGTAGTCACTTGTGAAGAGTATGATGGACCTAGCAACAGTAAGAAGAAAAAGAAGGAAGAGGTAAAGGAACTGAACAACACATCAAAGGAAACTACACCAGATTCACCAGGAGGGGGAGAAGGTGATGAAGTAGACAAAGAAGAGGATAAAGGGGGATAATACAAGTAGAAATAGGGCAAAGTAACATCGCCTAAAGATCCCCTGATAGAGACAGGGACATCCAAGAAAAGAAAGTTTTCTCCAAAGAAACCATCAGCACGGAAGAAGTCACAAGCCAATAAACCACCATTTCAGACTGTACTCACAGTGGATGACATTGGCCTTATCATCGCAGCTGTATCAGATACCTTAGAGGAAATTTTATAGTGAAGTGAAGCCAAACAAGAGATAATGTTCAATAGGATCTAAGTAGAGCTCAAAGGGGTACAACAGGCTCTCTATTCAAGCCAGGCAGTGTCTACTGCGCCACCATCAGAAGGAACAGAATTGGGAGATGAACCTACCTAGTTGTAAAGAATAGCATATGCGATAGAGGCTCTCCTTCGTCATGTACTGGAAGAAAAAGAGTAGGCCACAGAGACCTTGAAGCAAGAAAAGGAGGAAGTCCTAAAGAACATCTAGTTGCGAGGAAAGAGAAACATGACCTCCAAGCGAAGTTTGCAGAGGAAAAAGAACAACTCCAGACAAAAAAAGAATAGTTGCTCGCGGAGCAGATGGGAGTCAAGGAGGTAGTCAACAAAGCACTTTGCTCTGCATCAGGCCTTGCACAGATAGAATAAGACAAGTGGAGAAGCTTGCTGAATCTATTCAACAGCTTCAAGAAAGAATCACAGAACTGGAATTGCAAGCAGTGCCAAGCACTCTGCAAGAAGTGTGGAATCAGAGGGAAGAAATTGCCCAGAGCACAGTCGAGCGAATCAAGTCATTGGCCTTGGAATGCAAACATCTCAACAGTTGAAGTGCGCAGACCTATGAGCGCCTTGTAGAGGAACCAGAACTAAGGACATTGGAGTCACGGCTTCAAGAGCCAAAGAAACAAGAAGTGATAGTACAAGCATAGTTAAAGCTACTGTCAACAGTTGAGAATATGAAAAGGTCACAGGAACAACATGCATGTAACGTCCCCGGCTGTCATCCCACTGGTCAGGAAAACACTACTGCGTGGAACAACATTCTCATACTTATGTAATATGCATTTAAATGAAGTTAAATGGCTTAACAGAGTAACATATAATTACTGCCATCATACAGAATTAATGAAATCAACAGTAAGCATCATCACAACGAAATGCATGATCATATAGTAAGTATCACAGACTAACATTACATATAAATTAAGTACAACATTAATACTTATCTTTGAAGCTGTAGTAACTCCACCTACCACGTGCAGACCTTCCATGAACCTCCCAACATTAGACCATACTGCTCATCACTCTCAGCAGTGGGTCACCCCTGAGCTGGGACCAAGTTCCACCCAAGGTAAGGGAATCCTAAACTAGGCTGAGGTTACAGGGAAACTGCACAAAATAACTGGAATGATTCTTCCCAGGATGCCTTCTTATGCCCACTACTCACGGACTCTCATTCCCCACATGTTTGTTTCACCTGGGAGTATACACCTTCACAAGCACAGTCCATCAGTGCTTCACCTCCCTCTCTGGGCCTCGACAATAGGTCGGATCAGGAAGTCTCAGAGATCCGTAGCTGGTGCTAGAATCTCTCTAGGAGAAAACCACTTCCCAACATAATCCTTCACCTGGAAAGAGCTTCTCATAGGCCAGACAACCTGCCTCTTCAACCATGGGCCTAACCACCCGACTCTTCCATTAACTTCCACTTCAATTCCTGCAAGGTGAGGATAAAAAAAACAACAATAGCAATTCAGTTAACTCATGGGTGACAACAACAATAAGAATTTGGGCATGGACATCCAAAAATGGCAACAGACCACACTAAGACACAACACGGTTCAGGCCATATCTAAGATGTTTCATCTTCACAATAAAACAACACAGGTCGGCTTCATGGTTTTTTGTTTTCAGATATGCGTGAGGTTATGCAAAGGTCAATCCCATCGCTCAATAGAATTCACGGAGGATGGGAAAATGGATAGCGAACAATCTTCCCGTGAGGGTTTCCTTCATTGTGCGTGGGTATATAAAGGCAGACTCATAGGAAAAATGGTTCAGACGCCCCAAATCCCTGCGAACTCAGGCAGAGGATGATAGAATGAGGAGCAAACCCCCTTCACGGCTGACTTTTGCAGCTTTTAACTGCATGTGCCTGGGCCGACACATGTCTCCCATGAAGCTTCATGTGCTCCATCAACATGCGTTCCTCTCCAGGAACTTAGGACAACACTCAAAATTGTCCACCTTAGTTTAAAAGAAATAATAATAATAAATTATTATCCCTTTCTAGAGGTATGCCCCCTAGATTATCCCCTAGGCCCAACAATTAGCCTTTCTTTCCACCTTTCAGCCCCCATTCCCTTACCCACTCTGTGGAAGCTTAGTCCCCCATCACTCATTCATCATGGTCAGTCTGCACGCAACGATGTTCATATTTTTATTAACATTCTGCATAATTACATATACAAAAATAGGCTCCTGGCCTTAACACTTAGGCTCTCCGGCCTAATAAACTCATAAGCCTTACTGGATTATCAATACTCGGCTCACCATCCTACAAAACATGATTTACAATTCATAAACATGATTACAATAGGGCTCGTCCTTGGGGATATTACAATCCCCTCCCCTTATTTTTGCACTGTCCTCAATGCAACTTTCACATAACATCAACAAGATTTCCAAAATATTAAAAAAGATGCGGGTATTCTGCCTGCATAACATCCTCATGCTCCCATGTCGCATCCTTAGGATCGTACCAGGTCCACTGGACCTTTACAAGCCCTATTGCTCGATTCCAGAGTTGTTTTCTTTTCCTATCCAATATGCGCACAGGATGCACTTGCAGGATACCTTCTTGCTCCACCTAAATCACATTCCAATCAATAACATGATTAGCATAAGGTATATATTTCTTAAGCAATGAAACATAAAACACATTATGTACAGTCATGGATGCAGGTAATGCAAGCATATATGCAACTGGCCCAATCCTTTCTAGGATTTCAAATAGCCCACAAAATCTGGTTGCCAACTTGGCACAGTTTCCCATATTCATGGAACTTCTATTAGCTTTTACTTTTAGGAAAACATTATCACCCACTTTGAATTCTCTGTGGGTTCTGTTTTTGTCAGCATAACTTTTCTGCCTGTCTTGGGCAGCTTTTAAATTCTGCTTAATTTTAAGCATTTTCTCTTCCATTTCCTTAAGAAAATCTGGCCCAATTACTGCCCTGTTAGCTGGATTATCCCAGCTTACTGGAGTATTGCACTTTCTGCCATAAATCACTTCAAATGGGCTCATCTTCAATGATGCTTGATACCCATTGTTGTAAGCAAATTCTACCAAGTGTAGGTAGTCTTCCCATTTTGATGGTTTGTCCATCACATACATTCTCAATATGTCTTCTATCACTCTGTTCACCCTCTCTATCTGTCCATCAGACTCAGGATGATAAGCTATACTAAAGTTCAGATTCATTTCAAATGCTTTGAACAATCCTTTCCATAAATTCGAGGTGAATTTTGGGTCTCCGTCGGACACAATTGTTTTAGGAATTCCGTGTAATCGTGCCACTTCCTTCACGAAAATATCAGCAACATCTGTTGCCTTGTGAGTAGTTTTCAATGGAATAAAATGGGCAGCTTTTGTAAGCTTGTCCACCACTACCATGATTGAATCATGAAGATTGCCTGTTTTGGGCAATCCTGTAATAAAATACATTGTCACCACTTCCCACTTCCATTCAGGAATGGGCAAAGGTTGCAGCAACCCTGCTGGGTGCCTGTGCTCAGCTTTAACCTTCTGACATTCCATACATCTGGCGATATATTCAACGATCTCTTTCTTCATACCTAGCCAAAAGTAATGGCTCCTGATTGCTGCCATAGTCTTCTAATATCCAGGGTGCCCAGCATAAGTCACGTTATGCATTTCTCTTAGAATCACAAGTTTCAAACCCTAGACATTGGGTATATAAACTTTGTTTTTGTATAGAAGTATTCCATCAGCTTCCAAGGTGTAATTTTCCTCTTTCTGTGGTCTCTCACTCTGTTGTAGCTTTGCTACCAAGTCTCAGTACTACAAATCTGCATTTGCAGCTTCCAAAATTCTATCCTTAATATCAGTCATGTACATGCTAATGGCTGAAGCATTTAAGTTGTGCACCCTTCAGCTGAGTGCATCGGCCACCTTGTTTTCCTTCCCTTTGATATGCTTGATATCAAAGTCATATTCACATAGAAACTCTAGCCACCTACTCTACCTAGCATTTAAGGTAGGTTGGTCAAACAAGTATTTCAGACCATTGTGGTCTATTCTCAATTCAAATCTCCTTCCCATGAGGTAATGTCTCCATTTCCTCATAGCATGAACGATTGCTGCCAACTCCAAATCATGAGTGGCATAATTCTTTTTGTGCTCTTTCAACTTTCTGGACTCATAATAGATTACGAATCCATTTTGAATGAGAACTCCTCCCAACCCTTCTTTACACGCATCTGTGCACACCATGAAATCCACATTTGGATCTACAATCCTCAAGATTGGAGCACTGGTTAACAATTGCTTCAATTTCTAGAAACGTTTCTCACACTCTTCAGTCCACTGAAACTTTTTCTCATTCCTTTGCAAGGAAGTGATAGGGTGAGCTATCTTTGAGAACCTTGTGATAAAATTTCTGTAATAGCCCACTAGACCCATAAAGGATCTAACTTCCACCGCATTCCTTGGCACTGACCATTCTCTGATGGCCTCAACCTTCTAAGGATCCACGACAATCCCTTCTTCTGAAATAATGTGCCCCAAGTAATGGATATGCCTTTGATAAAATGAGCATTTGCGCAACTTGGCATACAACTGGTGTTCTCTCAACACTTGCAGCACCATCCTCAGGTGTTGTTCATGCTCTTCCTCTGACTTGGAATACACCAGAATGTCATCCAAGAAGACTATGACAAACTTGTCTAGATAGTCCCTGAATACACCATTCATCAAGCACATAAAAATAGTAGGTGCGTTCGACAGCCCAAACTGTACCACTGTGAACTCATAATGACCATACCTTGTTCTAAAGGCGGTCTTGCTGATGTCTTCATCCTTTATTCTTACTTGGTGATATCCTGATCTGAGATATATCTTCGAAAATATTTTCGCACCTTTCAACTGATCGAAAATATCATTGATTCTCGGTAGAGGATAATTGTTCTTGACAGTTACTTTGTTCAACTGTCTAAAATCAATGCACAACCTCAATGTCCTGTCCTTCTTCTTCACGAACAGGACCGGGGTATCCCAAGGTGACATGCTTGGGTGAATGTACCCCTTCTTTATAATCTCTTCAAGCTGCAATTGCAACTCTTTTAGCTCTGGCGTACTCATTCTATAAGGAGCTTTCGACACTGGAGCTGCTCCAAGCATAAAATTTATAGAGAAATCGATATATCTTTTCATAGGTAGTCCAGGTACCTCTTGAAATACGTCTTCAAACTTTTTTAGTACCACATGGTCTCCAATCTTTGAGACCTCATCTCTGAATGCTTCCTCCACATGGGCTGCAAACAATTGACAATCTTTCATGTAGCACTTTTTCAGCTGCATTGTTGAGATTTCTCTAACAACCACAGCTCTGGGAATTCCTTGGACTGTTTTCCGATTCCCCTCTTCATCCAGGCAAGTAAATTCCTTGTTATGATATTCCAGGAGGGCATGGTGCTTGTCCAACCAGTCCATCCCAATTAAATAGTCATAAGAGCCTAAAGGCAGAATATTCAATTCAACTTTCATGCTCAATCCCTTCATGTCCATAGGACATGACTTAACCAACTCAGTGACTTTCCTCTTGGTTCTTGTAGCCAACTGCACTAACCAAAACTTTTCATGTTTGCTTCTTGATAAATGCAAAATTTTCACCACCCTAGGATCTACATAACTATGGTTAGCCCCTAAATCAATTAAAATAGTAAATGGTTGGTTGTTAATCATACCTTCCACTTCAATCATGTGCGACTAAAATTCAGCTTGCTTGTTTTCCAAGGCCACATAAACCCTTGGCATTCTACTGCCCATGTCCTCCACTGTTTCAACTTGTTGAACATTATGGACATCTCTTGCTTTGCCATTTTTATGGGGACAATCTTTGTACTTGTGGTTCTCTTTACAGCCCCAACACTGAATGGGCATCTACCTCAAACTTTGTTCCCCCACTTTAGCCATTCTCAGTTCTCTAAACAATCATTCTCCTTGAGGACTATTTTTGAAAAAGGGAGGGTTGTTTCCCTTCTACCTCTATTCTTTCTTAAAATTCTTCTGGTCATCCCAAGCCTTCCGAAAGGTAGGATTTTCTCTTTGTTGTTCATATAATAATTTCTCTCTTCTTATTGTTTCTTCCATAGTCTTAGGATCATCATACTGAATCTTGTCAAAAATGGGAGGTGGCAGTCCACTCAGATACCTCTGAATCTTGACAGCCTCATCTTTGATGAATGGAACATACTTCAGTAATTCCAAAAACCTTTGTTCGTATTCATCAATGGTCATGTTGCCCATCTTGAGTTCGAAGAACTCCTTCATCTTTCTGTCATAGTATCTTTTAGTCAGGTATTTCTTCTCGAAATACCACTTGAATTCCTTCCAAGTGATATCTTTCTCTCTAATGTGTTGCACCTGCGCAAGATGATCCCACCACATGGATTCTTTTCCTTTTAGTTGATACATCGAAATTATTTCTTCTGCATGAGAGGAATAATTCTGCAGTTGGAAATATTTCCTCATGCCAAGCAACCATGTTTCGGCATCTTCCTCCTTCTTATGTTCTCCATCAAACGTAGGAGGCTTAATCTTGTTCATCTCCCCTTTCAATTCATCCACTCCAGTTCTTCGATGTTTTTTGGCAGGAGATGGGCTTGAACTACTGTGTGCTTCCTTAATAGAATGCTTTGGGGAGCGATGACATTATCTGCTACCACTCCTTAATCTTCTTTTTCTTTCAGGGGTCCTGTGACTCCCTTTTTTCTTGTGTCACTCTCCTTTTCCAATTTCCTTTTTATTCTTTCCAGGTTCTTCAACATCTTTAAGTTGAATTCACCCTGCTAATCCCTGACCCTCATGAGCTTTCGGCTATCGGCTCGGTGATCCTAGGCATCTTTCTGCAATCTTTCGATGATTTTCATCATATGCCTTTCCTTATCCAATTCTCTTCTGTGCCCATTGGAGTTCAAACCTTTGACTCCCAAGTTGACATCCCTTCTTTATCTTTCGTTCTCTGAATTGGAGGCAATTTGCACCTCTTCCATTTCTATACTCGGCGTCGATTCATGATTGTCCTGATACTTTTTGAACTCTACACACACAACGTACAGTCAACCAAAGTTTGTCAGGCCTTAAATCCTTAATAAAACTACAACATTCATAAACCAACGCGAATAAGAAAATGTTTCGATTCCATGAATTTTTTGAGCTCTGTTTGGCTCTGCAATTTTCGGGCGATAGCCCCTGTTTTCTTAGTCCCCAACCCATCCATCAATGAGCTGTGATCAAATGCTAAACTGCTAGGTGTTAGAAAAACAGGACCGCGGAGCAATAAAATAAAAAAAAATGCAGAAACAAAACACAGACGACACACAATACAAGAGAGACACAGATTTACGTGGTTCACCCAGTGTGGGCTACGTCCACCAGAGAAATTGCCAGGTCCTTCCTTTATTATTATCCAACAAATGAAGGGATACAACCTACATCAAAACCCGCTGTAACTTCCTCTTCTTTCTCTCACAGTCTCCTCTCTCAGAATACAATATTCACCATCATCCATAGCTGTAATACATTTCCCTCATAAAAGAGGGTTGCCTTCTAGGGAAAAAAACCCTAACATAATCTCTACCGTTAGATCTGCGACCTTATAATGAACGGTCC
>JASDQU010588688.1:32724-49469 GCA_032191745.1 Picea mariana
AATCTCCATTCCCAGAATGAAGTTAGCAGCACCAAGATCCTTCGTGTCAAATTTGGAGGATAGTTGCGATTTCACCTCCTTGATAACATCCATGTTATTTCCTACCAACAACATGTCATCAACATACAACACTACATAAATGAAGTGACTACCAACTTGCTTGGAATATACACAGTGATCATCCCTGCTTCTTACAAATCTCAATCCAAGGATGTATGTGTCAAAATTTTGGTACCACATCCTAGGTGATTGCGTCAGACCATATAGTGACTTCTTTAGCTTACATACCAGCTCTTTCTTTCCCTTCACTACAAATCCTTCTGGCTGTTTCATGTAGATTTCTTCTTCCAAATCCCCATGTAGGAATGTTGTCTTCACATCCATTTGTTCCACTTCAAGATCAAAAGCAGTAGCAATAGATAAAAGAAATCTAATAGAAGTTAACTTAGCAACATGACAAAAAATCTCACCAAAGTCAATTCCCTCTACCTGGGAATAACCTTTTGCTACTAACCGAGCTTTGTATTTCTCCACTTTACCTTGTGCATTAAACTTCTTCTTGAACAACCATTTGCTACCAACCTATTTTCTTCCAGCTAGAAGCTCAACTATATCCCATGCCTCATTCTTATCCAAGGCATCCATTTCTTCAACCATGGCCTTCTTCCAGAGTTTACTATCCTCTGAATTCACTGCTTCCCTGACAGTTATGGGATCGTCATTAGTAATAGATAAAGAAAAATTGGAATGAAAATCAGGTGGACTATACCTTTATAGTTGCCTCCTATCTCTCACTGATCTCCTCAATACTGGGGTATGAGGTTCTTCTTCTTCTTCTTCTGCTTCCTCTAATTCCTCTTCTTCAGATGATTCAAATTTTGCATCATCCATATCAAGCTCTATTTTCTCAGGTTCGTCTTGCGTTGGTGGGAATTCCTGTTTGGACACATATTTTACCTCTCTGAAAACAACATCTCCATTGTAAACAGTTTTCTTGGTTTCTGGGTTCCAAAGCTTATAACCTTTCACACCATCTTTATAACCAATAAAGATACACTTTTCAGCTTTATTATCCAACTTACTCCTATTTTCCTTTGGAACATGTACATAATCATCACAACCAAACACTCTAAGATGTTGAAGAGAGGGTTTCTTTCTAGACCATACCTCATGTGGAGTTTTATCATCCAACGCTGATGAAGGTGATCGATTGACTAGGTAACATGTTGTACCCACTACCTCTACCCAGAATTCTTGTCCTAACCCGGCACCACTAAGCATGCTCCTTGTTTTTTCCATCAGTGTCTTTTTCATCCTTTCTGCAACTCCATTCTGCTGAGGAGTGTATGGAGTAGTCTTTTGCCTTTCTATACAACACTTCTTATAGAATTCTTCGAATTCATTTCCATAGAATTCTCCACCATTATCTGTTCTCAATACCTTTATTTTCTTCTCTGTCTGATTTTCTACTAGAGCCTTAAACTCTTTAAATTTATCAAATACCTCATATTTATTTCTAAGAAAATAAATCCATTTGTTCCTTGAAAAATCATCTATGAATGAAACATAATACACAGATTTACCTAGGGATAGAACAGGAACAGGTCCAAACTATGTATCAACTCTAAGATCCCCTTTGCTCTTGTAGCACTAGATGAGAATCTTACTCGATTATGTTTACCATATATGCAATTTTCACAGAAATCAGAATCCAGAGTGCAATTCGACATACCTTCAACCATACCTTTACCGTGTAGTGTTCAAAGTCCCTTTTCTCCAATATGCCCCAGTCTTTGATGCCACAACATGGTATTCTTTCCTGGGACAGTATTGTTATTGTCTCCTTCATTTTTCTGCTCAAGGACAACAGAACTGTTACACCCATTAGTATAAGTGCTTCCCAACAACTTGTACAGAGTTCCACAACGAACTCCCCTCATCAACACCATTGCTCCTCGTACCATCTTGCAAGTGTTCTTTTCAAATACAGTTTTCACTCCTGCATCACCCAACTTGCTTATAGATATTAGGCTCCTGGCTAGTTTTGGAATGTGTAGAACCCCAAGGAGAGTTCTAATCCTTCCATCGTTTAGCAGCAACTTAACCCTTCCACATCCCAAGATTTTTGTTGTCGAGTCATCTCCTAGGAATACATCACCACCATCATATTTTTCATATTTAGAGAACCACTCCCTGTGAGGAGTCATATGTTATGATGCACCTGAGTCGATCAACCATACATCATGGTTTGCATGTGTACTTGTAGATGCTAGGTAAACATCACCTCCTTCTTCAGTGGAGGTTTTCGCCTCTGTGGAAGAGGTACTATCAGATCCCTTTGGTTTTTCAACCTTCTTAGACTTGCAATCTTTCTTATAATGCCCTGTTTTACCACACTTCCATCATTTCCTCAAAGATTTTCCTGGAGACTTAGATCTACCTGTAGATTTAGATCTCCATCCTGAAGGCTTACTAGGGTTCCTGTCTTGGGTATGCCTTCTTACAAATAAAGCATCTGTGTTGTGACCATCCATGCTTTTTCACCTCATCTCTTCAGATAACAAGGATGCAACCACATCATCATACTTCAATGTAGATTGAGTGGTACTACCTATTGCTACAACCAGATTATCCCAAGAGTCTGGTAAAGAACATAACAAAGTAATACACTTATCTTCTTCTGCAATCGTAATATTAATATATCCAAGTTGACTTACCAGAGTATTAAAGGCATTTAGATGTTCTGTCACAGAATCTCCATCTTCCATCCTAAGATGATACAACTTCTTTCGAAGAAACAACTTGTTTACCAGGGACTTTGATTGATACAAATTCCCTAACTTATCCCATAGTTCCTTGGCTATAGATTCTCTTGAGACATTCAACAACACCGAATCGGCTAGGCAGAGTCGAATAGTACTCCTTGCTCTTCTGTCCAACTTGTCCCAATCTTCCTTCGACATACTAGTAGTTGGTGTACTAGTAGTTTGTGTACTAGTAGGTTGTGTACCAGTATCCTGTGTGCTAGTAGACGGTGTAGCAGTAGGTTGTGTACCAGGATCCACAATGATCCATTGTTCTTTGTCTACAAGAAGGTCCTCCATATTGAGCTTCCATAGCTGAATTTTTTTACCGTTGAACTTCTCTATCTCGATTATAGATGAGCTCGCCATTCCTCTTTATTTACTCGAATCTCCACTACAAAAGCTCCCACTAAACCCAGGTTTATCACAGACCCAAGATAAACTTGATCTATCAAGACCGAGCCAAACCCTCAACAACAAAGGCGTCCCTCTGAAGCCAAAAACGAGCTCTGATACCACATGTAAGTTTTAAACCTGCAAAGTAAAGCAATGCATATAGATTCTTAAACAAGACAGAAATTAATCAATGGCTCATACACAGAATACACAAAGATTTTATACCAGAAACCCTTAACCAAGAAAACTTTCTTCTATTCATTATATCGAATTTCACCATTCGCCATACAATATATACAATGTTTTTAGGTATTCCGTAGATACCAAAACCCTAATCCCTTAATCCGAGATTAATTTACAAATCCGCTAAAAATAGCAAAATCCGCTAAAAGTAGCAAAAACCGCCCAAAAAAAAATTCTGGGGCGCTGCCCCGAATGCTGTGCATAACCAGGGGGGGGCATACCTGCCCCCCCCTGGGACCCCCCTAGGAAAGCACCCGGCACACACAGCAGAGCTCTAGTGGTAGGGATCGTCAGACGCAGTTGTCGTATCTGACGCGCCCACACACACACCCATGTAAAGAATATAACACATACCCAACAGCTTCCATTCCACCTTTGGTTGTATCAAGTTCCCTTCTTTTTTGTTAAAGTGTATGTTTCCCATATTAGTATWTGTCATGTTGCTTTATGTCAAGTTAATTTTTGTGTAACCCTTCCCATGTTTCATCAATTTGTTTGAGTCAGGTCTATGTCTTAATTASTCAACAAGAATATTCTTACCTTGTGCAAGATGAAAAACACTCATTATTGTATTTCTACTAATGGATCTTATTCCATTGATAATGACACTTTTKTTCAAGGATTTTATTCTAGAGATCTTAGCAACTTGGTGTCCACTTTCCTCATTGGTGGATTTCCTTGTAGATGACAATGGAGAATAATTATTTCTCTCTAATTTAATGGTTCCTTTCAATGTTTGACTTAACATCATTTATTCATATTGTTTGGATTGTACTAGTACCTTTGTACCCATTTTTATCATTGGTGGCTCACCTCGCATCTAGCATCGTTTTCCATTATTGATATATGTCTAGAAGTTTTGTGTCATGTTCAACCTCAACTCCTTATCACATGGAAATAATTGTACTTAATGGTGTTGATGTTCCAACTTCTCAATTCAGAAAAAGACCACAATCTTCTTGTGATGCAATAGCCTCCAAGAATGTCTTGCAAAAGTAGAACCTATATAAGATCTTCAAACCCTAAGTTGTGATGCCATGTTACAAAATCGTGAATGTATTGGAAAAGTAAACAATAATATCCAAGGTAAGAGTTGGTGTTGCCAAGATACATTGCTATAGCATTAAAACACAACACATATAACATGTATTAATCAAAATTCATCCTCATCTATTGTATCACTCACTACATTATCTCATTTATTTATACTTGACTATATAACCAATTTCCTAGAAATTGGGGTTGATTTGGTCAACTTGATCACTTAAGGTGGTCCCAAACTATTGAGTAGGTCCATAGATCATGTGCCTTGTCAGCCCTAGACTATTGGAAACATTCTACATGATAGTTACAATACACTAACCACTCCTATGTGCTTCCCATTGACATGCCAACTTCAACACAGTCAACATATCAACTAGCTAACCACACTCTGTGCTAATCTAGCTTAAGTTGTGTTTATACATTCCAACATGATCTTGGTTTAAAGATTACTAGTAGTAATGGACATGCATATTAGTGTACTTGTTCTCTCTTTTATTTAATAAGAATATAATTGTTTTCCTTTCCACCAATATCACTATCTAAATCGAAGGTTGGACCATTTCTTCTCTGTAATGTCCCCAACGCCGAGCCCAATTGTAAATCTTGTTTACAAAATGAGTTGTAAAAATGTTTTATAGGCTGGTGAGCCAAGTTTATATAAGTTGGTGGGATTATGTGATTGTTAGGCCGGAGAGCCTGCGTGTTGAAGAGCAAGAGCCTGATGTTGTACATGTATCTATGTAGAACATTAATAAAAATATAAACACTGTCGCGTGCAGGATGACACGATGGATGAGTGATGGGGGACTAAGCTTCCACAGAGTGGGCAAGGGATTAGGGGCTGGAAGGTGGGAAAAGGGGGTTAAGTGTGGAGCCTAGGGGCTAAACCTAAGGGCTTAAGTCTTGGGAATAATATTTTAATATTATTCCAAAAATACATGTGAATAATATGTTGTTATCCTAAGTTCTTTTGGAATGACATGTGACTTCCAAATGGTGGGAGGAATGCACGCTGATGGAAGAATGCAGCTTCACGGGTGACAATTTTCAACCCAAGCCCATGCAAATAAAATGCCTGAGATGAGTCATGGTGGGGGGGGCGCCTCCATTCTACCCGACCATCTGAGTGTGAACCAGTCTGACCTCGGCAAGGGACCTCGTGCATCTTCTGAACCATACATCCCCCGAACCAGAAGCCTGTGTTGATTTTGGGAAAAAGTCTGTGTTTGTTCTGGAAAGTCGGTTTCTCTGTTCTAAACCGTGGAGTCTGAATCGACCCCTGCGTGGACAACTCGTCACGCATCCCTGATAATCCATAGTGTGATTCTATCCTGTGTTGCCAGATTGAGAAAACGGAAGTGTCACGTCCCTACTAAGCCTGGTTATGCTGTTGCACCTGTCTGTAGTTGTCCTGGGGTGTTCGTGTCTGGATTCCCGTTGATTGTGGTGGATGTGTAGTGTTTGATCCTGTGTGGCTTGTTGGCCAGTTAGTACAACACTCTCTCTAGGTGAGAGAGGTGGTGAAGTTGGAAGAACAGATTGTTGGGCCTGTGAGCAACTCTCTCCGGGTGAGAGAGTGCGCAGAGGAAGGAGAGAACTCCTGGAAGGAACCCTGTAGCTTCCATAGAGCTCGAAGAATTCCGGTTCAGTCTGTTGCTGAAACCCAAGGCAAGGGAGGTTAGCAGCCGAAGGACTGTCTAGGTGATAGAGAAGGTGTATACTCCTGGGGTGGAGCAGGCATGTGGGGAAGGAGAGTCTATGAGCAGTGAGTATGAGTGGTTCCTGGAAGAGAATTCCTTTCTTGTGACTGTGTGTTTACCCTGTAACCTCAGCCTAGCCTAGGATTCCTTGCCTTGGGGGTGGAGCTTAGTCCCACCTCGGGGGTGACCCACTGCTAAGCTTGATGAGCGGTGTGGTCTAAGGCTAGGAGGGTGGTGGAAGGCCTGCACCTGGTTGGTGGAATTACCACTATTTCAAAGATAAGTACCAGATGATGTTTTAATTACGTTTCTACATGTCTGTGTATTTATATTTATCATGTATTCTGCCGTGCATACAAAGAAATGTTAAAGCCATTGATCATTTATAATAAGTAGTAATTCTTATGGTTACTCTGAGTTTAAATGTGTTTCATTTGCTTAAATGCATGTCTTATATATAGAATTAAGTATGAGATTGTTATTTTGTGAAGTAGCGCCTGCCCGGCCCGAAATGGGGGTGTTACAGTTTGGTATCAGAGCCAAGGTTTCGATGCTGAACCTAGATGGGTCAGTTGAGTTGTCTTTGGACTGAGGGTTTGAGGAGAAATTATGTCTGGAGGGCCAATTTCGTACCTTTGAATGCTCCTGAGTGTTAACGAGTTACTTGACCATGTTACCAAGCTCAGGAGGTGTAGCGGTGTTATGAAACCGCAGTCGAGGTGGCATCTGGCCACAAGGAGAGAGGACTCTACACCAGAAGTGTTGGAACCGTAGGATCTGTTCGGGGAAAAGGAGAACCCTCGTGACCATCAGATCTAAAAAACATGTGCAGGGTTTAAAAACCCTTTCGAGTTGCACAGGAACATGGAAATCACGATACGGGAAATCCCAAATTCGTCGGGACCATCCATCGGGGGGGACACACGGTTGTCGGACGGTGTTTCGGCACCCGAGAAACCAAAGGGGAAGAACCTTGTTTTCGCAAGTCGCGAAATAGCGAAACCCAAAATTCTGAAATGCTCTACATCGTAGATCGTAAGAGAGGAACTTGATCGTTGGATCAAGTGGAAGAGTAGATAGTAATTTCAGAATTTCAGCAAACAGAAGTTTGAGATGTGGGGATGCACGAACTCCCAATGCCTGAAACCCCGAAACGCCGAAAAGATCTGCGTCGTAGATCTAATAGAAGTCTAATCGTTGGATTGCCTTGGAATGGACGTGGACACATGGGTGTGCACCATGTGCCAGTGAGTCGAGAAGACAAGCGAGAATGGTGGGCATGATGATGTCACTGAAGGTGACATGGACCCTCCTGAACGTACCACGTGCCATTGGGGTTGGCGATAGCTGTGTTGTGGGCCCAGGGGAAGAGAGGTTGGAAGTTTGGGAGTAGGGAGTTGAAGAGGGAAGTGAGGGCGAGAACCTCCGGGGACCAAAAACCCTGAAACCCGAAACCCCAAAGTTCCAAAATCCTGAAATTTTCTAAGGACATAAGAACTATCGAGGATTTAACTGTTGGATCCTCATGGACAAAAACCCCAAAAAACCGAAGTCCCGAAAATTTGCAGAGCCAAGCAGGGCTCAGAAAACTTAGTGAATTTGAAACGTTTTCTTATTCACGTTGGTTAATGAATGTTGTGGTTTTTATTAAGGGATAAGGCCTGACAAACTCCGATCGACTGCACGTTGTGTGTGTAGAGTTCAATGGGTGTCAAGACAACCAAGTATACAAATGGAAGAGGTACTGATTGCCTCCGAAACAGAGGACAAAAGGGTAGGAAGGGATATCAACTTGGGAATTGAAGGATCAAACTCTAATGGGCACAGAAAAGAGATGGATAAGGAAGGACATATGATGAAACTCATTGAAAGATTGCAGAAAGATGCCCAGGCTCGTCGAGCTGATAGCCAGAAGCTCAAGAGGGTTAGGGATCAGTCGGGTGAATTCAACCTAAAAATGTTGAAGAGATCGGAAAGAATAGAAAGGAAATTGGAGAAGGGGAGTGACTCAAGCAAGACAGAGAGTCGTAGGACCCCTGAGAGGAAAAGAAGATAAAAAAGTGTTAGAACCCCTGAGAGGAGAAGAAGATCAAGGAGTGGTAGTAGACATCATCGTCGCTCCCCAAAGCATTCCAGTAGGGAGGCACGCGGTAGTTCAAGCCCGTCCCCTACCAGAAAACACCAAAGATATGGAGTGTATGAATTGAAGGGAGAGATGAACAAGATCAAGCCTCCAACATTCGATGGAGAACATAAGAAGGAGGAAGATGTCGAAACCTGGTTGCTTGGCATGAGGAAATATTTCCAACTGCAGAATTATTCCGCTCATGCAGAAGGAATAATTGCGATGTATCAATTGAAAGGAAAAGCATCCATGTGGTGGGATCAGTTTGTGCAGGTGCAACACATCAGAGAGAAAGATGTCACTTGGAAGGAGTTCAAGGGGTATTTCGAGAACAAATACCTGACTAAAAGATACTATGACAGAAAGATGAAGGAGTTCTTTGAACTAAAGATAAGTAGAATGACCATTGATGAATACGAACGAAGGTTTTTGGAACTACTAAAGTATGTTCCATTCATCAAAGATGAGGCTGTCAAGATTCAGAGATATCTGAGTGGACTTCCACCTTCTATTAGTGACAAGATCTAGTATGATGATCCCAAGACTATGGAAGAAACAATAAGAAGGGAAAAATGCTTGTATGAACAGCAAAGAGAAAGGCCTACTTTTCGGAAGGCTTGGGATGATCAGAAGAAGTTCAGGAAAGAGCAGAGGTTGAAGGGAAACAAGCCTCCCTTTTTCAAAAATAGTCCTTAGGGACAGCCATCCTTTAGGGAGCCCAAGAAGGCTGAAGTGGATGAACAAATGCCCAGACCGCCACCTATGGGGTGTTGGGGTTGTAAAGGAAACCATAGGTATGGAGACTGCCCCCACAGAAAAGATAAAGTGAGAACCGTCCACAATGTTCAGCAAGTTGAAACAGTGGAGGATATGGGCATCAGAATGCCAAGGATCTACGTAGCCTTGGACAACAAGCAAGCAGAATTTCAATCGCACATGATTGAAGTGGAAGGTATGATTAACAACCGACCATTTAGTATTTTAATCGATTCAGGGGATAGCCATAGTTATGTAGATCCTAGGGTGGTGGAAAGTTCGCATGTATCAAGAAGAAAACATGAAAAGTCTTGGTTAGTGCAGTTGGCTACTAGAACCAAGAGGAAAGTCGCTAAGTTGGTGAAGTCCTGTCCTGTGGACATGAAAGGACTGAGCACGAAGGTTGAATTGAATATTCTGCCTTTAGGATCTTATGACTGTTTAATTGGAATGGATTGGTTGGACTAGCACCATGCCCTCCTAGACTGTCGTAACAAGAGGTTTACATGCATGGATGAGGACGGGAATCAGAAAATAGTCTAAGGGATTCCTAGAGCTGTGGCTATTAGAGAAATCTCAGCCATGCAGCTGAAGAAGTGCTATAGAAAAGGCTGTCAATTATTTGTAGCCTGTGTGGAGGGAGCATCTAGAGATGAAGTCTCAAGGATTGAAGACCATGAGGCACTCACAGAGTTCAAAGACATATTTCAGGAGGTACATGGACTACCTCCGAAGAGAGACATCTATTTTTCTATAAATTTGATGCCTAGAGCAACTCCAATGTTGAAAGCTCCATATAGAATGAGTACGCCAGAGATGAAAGAGTTGCAATTGCAGCTTGAAGAGATTCTAAAGAAGGGGTACATTCGCCCCAACGTGTCACCTTGGGGTGCCCCGGTCCTGTTCGTGAAGAAGAAGGATGGGACGTTGAGGATGTGCATTGATTTCCGGCAGTTGAACAAGGTAACTGTCAAGAACAAGTATCCTCTGCCGAGGATCGATGATCTTTTCGATCAGTTGGAGGGTGCGAAAAAAATTTCGAAGATAGATCTCAGATCAAGATATCACCAGGTAAGAATAAAGGATGAGGACATCAGCAAGACCGCCTTTAGAACAAGGTCCATTCATTACGATTTCACAGTGGTGCCGTTTGGACTATCAAATGCACCTGATGTTTTTATGTGCTTGATGAATGGTGTATTCAGGGACTATTTAGACAAGTTTGTCATAGTATTCTTGGATGACATCTTGGTGTATTCCAAGTCAGAGGAAGAGCATGAACAACACCTGAGACTGGTGCTACAAGTGTTGAGAGGACACCAACTGTATGCCAAATTGAGCAAATGTTCATTTTACCAAAGGCAGATCCATTACTTGGGGCACATTATTTCAGAAGAAGGGATCGTTGTGGATCCTGAGAAGGTTGAGGCCATCCGAGAATGGTCAATGCCAAGGAATGTGGCGGAAGTTAGATCCTTTATGGGTCTGGCAGGCTACTACAGAAGGTTTATAATAGGGTTCTCAAAGATAGCTCACCCTATCACTTCTTTGCAAAGGAAGGAGAAAAAGTTTCAGTGGACTGAAGAGTGTGAGAAAGGTTTCTAGCGATTGAAGCAGTTGTTAACCAGCGCTCCAATCTTGAGGATTGCAGATCCAAATATGAATTTTGTGGTGTGCACAGATGCGTGTAAGGAAGGGTTGGGAGGAGTTCTCAGCCAAGATGGATTTGTAATCTGTTATGAGTCCAGGAAGATGAAAGAGCATGAAAAGAATTAAGCCACTCAGGATTTGGAGCTGGCATCAATCATCCACACTTTGAGGAAATGGAGACATTACCTCATGGGAAAGAGATTCAAATTGAGAACAACCACAACGGTCTAAAATATTTGTTTGGTAAGTCGACTTTAAACGCTAGACAAAGTAGGTGGCTGGAATTTCTGTATGCACTCAGCAGAAAAGTGATGACTTACATACTTCAGCCATTAGCATGTACAAGACTGATATCAAGGGTAGAATTTTGGAAGCTGCAAATGTGGATTTGTAGTACAGAGACTTAGTAGCAAAGCTACAGCAGCGTGAGAGACCACAAAAAAAGGAAAGTTACACCTTGGAAGCTGATGGATTACTTCTGTATAAAGACAAAGTGTATGTACCCAATGTCCAGGAATTGAAACTTGCGATTCTAAAAGAAATGCATAATGTGATGTATGCTGGACACCCTGGATATCAGAAGACTGTGGCAGCAGTCAAAAGCCATTACTTTTGTTCAGGTTTGAAGAGGGAGATAGTTGAATACATCGCCAGATGTATGGAATGCCACAAAGTTAAGGTTGAGCATAGGCACCCAGCAGGGTTGTTGCAGCCTTTACTTATTCCTGAATGGAAGTGGGAAGTGGTGACCATGGATTTTATTACAGGATTGCCCAGAACAAGCAAGCAGCATGATTCGATCATGGTTTTGGTGGACAAGCTTACAAAAGCTGCCCATTTTATTCCACTGAAAACCACTCACAAGGCAATAGATGTTGCTGATATCTTCTTAAAAGAAGTGGCATGCTTGCACGGAATTCCTAAAACGATTGTGTCTGATAGGGACCCGAAATTCACCTCGAATTTTAGGAAAGGACTGTTCAAAGGATTCGGAACGAATCTGAATTTTAGTACAGCGTATCATCTCGAGTCTGATGGATAGATAGAGAGGGTGAACAGAGTAATAGAGGACATGCTGAGAATGTACGTGATGGACAAACCATCAAGATGGGAAGACTACCTGCATTTGGTAGAATTCGCCTACAATAATGGGTATCATGAATTGTTGAAGATGAGCCCATTTGAAGCACTTTATGGAAGAAAGTGCAACACTCCAGTGAGCTGGGATAATCCAGCTGACTGAGCAGTAGTTGGGCCAAAGTTGCTCTAGGAGATGGAGGACCAAATGATAAAAATTAAACAAAATTTGAAAACTTCCCAGGACAGGCAGAAAAGTTATGCTGATAAGAACAGAACCCACCGAGAATTCAAAGTGGGTGATCATGTTTTCCTAAAAGTGAAAACTAACAAGAGTTCCCTGAAGCTGGGAAGTTGCGCCAAGTTGGCAGCAAAATTTTGTGGGCCAGTTGCATACATGCTTACATTACCTGCATCTATGACTGTACATAATGTGTTTCATGTTTCAGTGCTTAAGAAATATATACCTGATGCTAATCATGTTATCGACTGGAATGTGATTCAGGTGGAGCCAGAAGGTGTCCTGCAAGTGCATCCAGTGCACATATTGGACAGGAAAATAAAACAGCTCCGGAATCGAGCTATAATGCTTGTAAGGGTCTAGTGGACCTAGTATGGTCCTGAGGACGCAACATGGGAGCATGAAGATGTTATGTGGGCAGAGTACCCACATCTTTTTGAAAAATTTGAAAATCTTGCAGATGTTGTGTAAAGTTGCACTGAGGACAGTGCAGAAATAAGGGGAGGGGGATTGTAATGTTCCCAAGGCCGAGCCCATTTGTAAATCTTGTTTACGAAATGAGTTGTAAAAATGTTTTATAGGCTGGCGAGCCAATTTTATATAAGTTGGTGGGCTTATGTGATTGTTAGGCCGGAGAGCCTGAGTGTTGAAGAGCAAGAGCTTGAAGTTGTACATGTATTTATGCAGAACATTAAGAAAAATATAAACACCTCCACGTGCAGGCCGACACGATGGATGAGTGATGGGGGACTAAGCTTCCACAGAGTGAGCAAGGGATTAGGGGCTGGAAGGTGGGAAGAGGGGGCTAAGTGTGGAGCCTAGGGGATAAAACTAAGGGCTTAAGTCTTGGGAATAATATTTTAATATTATTCCAAAAATACATGTGAATAATATGTTGTTATCCTAAGTTCTTTTGGAATGACATGTGACTTCCAAATGGTGGGAGGAACGCACGCTGATGGAAGCATGCAGCTTCACGGGTGACAAGTGTCAACCCAAGCCCATGCAAATAAAACGGCTGAGATGAGCCGTGGTGGGGGTGCCGCCTCCATTCTACCCGACCATCTGAGCATGAACCGGTCCGACCTCAGCAAGAGACCTCGTGCATCTTCTGAACCATACATCCCCTGAACCAGAAGCCTGTGTTGATTTCGAGAAAAAGTCTGTGTTTTTTCTGGAAAGCCGGTACACCCCTTCTCTGTTCTAAACCGTGGAGTCTGAATCGACCCCTGCGTGGAAAACTCGTCACGCATCCCTGAGAATCCAGAGTGTGAGTCTATCCCGTGTTGCCAGATTGAGAAAACGGAAGTGTCATGTCCCTGCTAAGCCTGGTTATGTTATTGCACCTGTTTGTAGCTGTCCTGGGGTGTTCGTGTCTGGATTCTCATTGATTGTGGTGGACATATAGTGTTTGATCCTGTGTGGCTTGTTGGCCAGTTAGTACAACACTCTCTCCAGGTGAGAGAGGTGGTGAAGTTGGAAGAATAGGTTGTTGGGCCTGTGAGTGACTCTCTCCAAGTGAGAGAGTGCGTAGAGGAAGGAGAGAACTCCTGGAAGGAACCCTGTAGCTACCACAGAGCTCGGATACTTCCAATCTGATCTGTTGCTGAAACCCAAGGCAAGGGAGGTTAGCAGCCGAAGGACTATGTAGGTGGCAGAGAAGGTGTATACTCCTGGGGTGGAGCAGGCATGTGGGGAAGGAGAGTCTATGAGCAGTGAGTATGAGTGGTTCCTGGAAGAGAATTCCTTCCTTGTGACTGTGTGTTTACCCTGTAACCTCAGCCTAGCCTAGGATTCCTTACCTTGGGGGTGGAGCTTAGTCCCAGCTCGAGGGTGACCCACTGCTGAGCTTGATGAGCAGTGTGGTCTAACGTTGGGAGGTTCATGGAAGGCCTGCACCTGATTGGTGGAATTACCACYGTTTCAAAGATAAGTACCAGATGATGTTTTAATTACGTTTCTGCATGTCTGTGTATTTATATTTATCATGTATTCTGTTGTGCATACGAARTAATGTTAAAGCCATTGATTATTTATAATAAGTAGTAATTCTTATGGTTACTTTGAGTTTAAATGTGTTTCATTTGCTTAAATGCATGTCTTATATATAGAATTAAGTATGAGATTGTTATTCCGYGAAGTAGCGCCTGCCCRACCCAAAATGGGGGCATTACATTCTCCTTCCATCCTTTAATTCTAGGAAAAGATTCATTTTTTTTGTTGAAATTTTGTGGATACATTATGAGTATTTAATATATAATTTGTTCCATAGGGGGGAAACACCATTTGATTAAGTAGGTTTTAGCTACTTTAAATTGATTTAAATATTCCTACAACAGTAATATCCATGAGTTCCAATGCATCATAGAAATTTTGGATATTTCTTCTACATTCAACTAACTATTCCCATTGAATTTGGGATCTATGTTTGGTGCACCAATGCGTATGTCATGCAAAGGTGTATTTAAGGCCATAGGGGTCCCAAGTTGCCAATGCAAATCCATTGGAATAGGTGTATGGATAACAATTGTTCCCACTACAACAAGTGTAAGAATGGTAGGAGGATTTTGCATGGTTGATGGGTTTACTTGAACTTATTTCATTGTAGAACTCTAAATAGTAGAAGAGGAAGAGGGTGACTCTGATTGAAAAGTAGGTGTAACCTACTTCATTGATTTCCTAGTTTTGTATGATAGGTTACTTTTTATTTTAAAAAAATGACTTCTTGTAAATACAGGYGACACTATTTCCTTAGTTCTAAATTTTTTTCACCTTACCAACATGTGAGGGAACCAAGTAAGCCTAATTTTCACTACAAGATTGATATACATTTGAAATCCTACTTCCTTATAACAATGTTTYCAATGACTCAATGAGACATAACTTAGTTTTAATACTTTGCATAGAAAGGAACACAGTGACATCGAAACCTTATGACACTTCAACTAGAATTGGAAAGAGAACCCAACAATATAAAGACAATGCAAGGGTATTTTTAGTAGCATGTATGGCAATTTGTTCCAAAAAATGAAACTTACTAAGAAAGAGAGTTGAAACACAACACACTACATAAAATCCAAAGAGGAAAACCTTGCTAAGATTTCTATGTACTTGTCAATAGGTCCTTCCAATCGGTTGTTTAAAGGTCCTTCCATGCCACAAAGGTTATGCCAATGACCTATCTACATGACCTATCTACATGACCTATCTACATGACCTATCTTTATTCATCATATGTATGGACATCTTCATGAGTGCACCTGTGTTATTATAGTAGTAAGGTCAGATGGATTATTAATATTGTATCTCTTGGAATCAAGTATATGACTGTAAAACCTCCGCTCCACTCCTTTTGTAGTCTATCCCACCTTGATGTAAGAGTTCAGTCCATGGTCATTTAAAAGTCCTAATTACAAAACACGAAGCTTATGTCGATGATAGAGTCCACATTCTAGTAGTGTATCCTATTACCATATTGTTAGATTTGTTTATGAGGTTGATACTCTATTTACTTGACCTTTCACATATTGTTCCTCTATGTGACACTTCATGAGTACATTTTAGATTTGTTTATGAGGTTGATACTCTATTTACTTGGCCTCTTACATATTATTCCTCTATGTGGCACTTCATGAGTACATTTTAGAGTAGCAATCAAGTTGAATAAATCACTAGAGTAATTCCAATCAAATTGAATAAATCACTATTGCAATTCCAAAGAGTTATTTTTATTACTATAAAAACTCGTCTCCTCTCATACAATTTATCTCACATTGTTCTTAAAATATAAACTGTAATAATTTAAACATCATTACATACTATAAAATTTATTTAACAAAATATCCACATAAAATAATACCTCCGCCTCACATATATAGGAATGAAATTACAACTTTTTCTTTTGCTAGTGACATTTAGAAGTGCAATTCTTTATTTTAAACGTTTTGGAATAATGTAATAAAATGAGGGCCATTCATACACGTTTCACACCATCACAATTATATGGAATAATTTTTGGCATTAATCCTGTCTTAGTGAAACATTTGATTGGGCAATTTAATCTCCCGCTTTCAAAATATCTAGTTAAAGTTCATAACCTTATCTTCATCTTGTAACATATGTGACATTGATGATTGACAGCTGCACAAAGTTATAAGCCCAAGTCATAAAGCTGGTACGTGATTGATTGCTTGCTTTATAGGTTCATCTTTATCAACTCTAGGTCTACTCAAACTATGAGGGTGTTAGTGGATTCCATTCAAACTAAAGTACAATGAGGTGGTAACCAATTTCAAAGCTATTTGTGTTTAATGAATTATTCATTTTCCTTACTATACACTATGGTGGTAGTCAATTTTAACTATTAATGATGAGGAAAAGGGTGGCAAGTAAATTTCAAAATTAATTATTATTAATAAACAATTTATTTTAAAAATAATGATTATCAATAAATGATTTATTGATAATCATATTTAATATGTGGTTAGTAAATTTCAAAATTAATTATTATTAATAAATAATTTATTTTAAAAATAATGATTACTAATAAATGATTTACTAATAATAATATTTAATATCAAAAATGAATTATGTAATTATATAGAATGAAAGTTACACTTTTATAATAAAATATATGTGGTAATACATCTCAAAGATATGTACTATCAATGAATGAGTCATTTTCATTATTATATAGAATGATGATGGGG
>JASDQU010588688.1:53336-74613 GCA_032191745.1 Picea mariana
ACTATCCATTGTAAAGGTGTTTGTTAATTTCTAGGCTATCAATACTACACTTAATAAGTGAGATTGTCCATTGGATGAAGGTGGAAATTAAGTTATAGGTTAGTTATACTTATGGAGGGAGGTTATCCATCATAGAAGGTTAATAGTTAATACCCATGCTAGTTACACATGTTGATGGCAATTATCATTTGGGTTAGTATTAACAAGGGGAAATATCATAGTTAACAAGAGTGGATTTTGTTCAGATGAGGATTATAGTCAAGTCCTAGGTAATTAGATATGCTTAATTAGGGTCATATCATCATTTGAATGAGGGTGCTATTCAAATCCTATGGTAGGTATTGCTAATTAGAGTGACTATTGTTGTATAAGGATGGTAGTCAATTCCTATTCTAGCAACTTTTAATGAAAACCCTTATTAATTAGGGAAACTATACTTGGATGAGGGTGGTAGTCCATTCATGCACTACCTATTGTTAATGGGGACAATTATAGTTTGGATGAGGGTGGTAGTCAATCCATATGCTAACTATTATTAATGAGGGTGACTATCCTTTGATATGGGTGGTAGTCAATTGTTATGTTAGTTATTGCTAATGAGGGCCTTTATTGCTCGATGAGGTTGGCTACCCTTAATGAAAGTGTCTATCATTTGAATGAGGGTTATAGTCAATGACTAAGATATTTGTTATTAATGAGGGAAACTATCATTGTATAAGTACGGTAGTAGTCAATTCCTAGGTTGGCATGCCTTAATAAGAATGAATACCATTTAGATGAGGGTAGTATTCAACTCTTATGTCCACAATTGTCAATGAGGATGTTTATGGTGTGGATCACAATCATACTTAATTACTACATAACAATTATTATAATTATTTGAAATTGGAATTAAATTTTTTATTAACAAGAGATGCATGACCTTAACAAAAGTCTTAGAGACAACTTCTTAGCAAGATGGTTATTCTTAATGAAGGAAACTTTGTTTTGGATGAATGTGGCATGCTAACTACTCTTGTAATACCCCTAGGCTAAACCCCAAATAGTAAATGCAAATGTACTTAAGTTAGTGAGTTGTTTTATATCATTTTGCATGCACCTTCCATGGTATAGTGCGCACATGTACTACGCACTAAAATGATGAAGTGTGCACATTGTAGGATACGCGATTTTGAGGCCAGAGAGTCTTTTCGATATATGTTGTGTTTTATAGGCTGGTGAGGCAGTTATTATAAGCTAGGAGGCTTATGTGTCTAATTAGGTCGGAGATCCTAGATGTTAAAGGCCAGTGAGCCTATTTTTCTATATGTCATATTATTAATATAATACATCGTTGCGTGTAGACCGACAACGATAAAAGAGTATGGGGGACTAAACTCCACTATTTAGGTAAAGGGGGGGGGTTTAAAAGTTAAGGATAAGGGGCTAAGCTAGGGAGATTAAGCCAAAAAGAAATATTATATTAGTATTCCTTAAAGTATAAAGTATGGATACTTATTTTATCCTAAGTTCTAAGGATGGGGACAAGTGGGCCAAAGTAGTTCTCAACATGACAAGTGTCAAGTTGGGAAAATCCATACATATAGCTTGGACTTAGTTCATTTTCCCATCATTCCATCATCATTCACTCACTCATTCAGTTGTCCTCGGTACCTTTATGTTACTATCATTGTACATGTACCGTACATGAACCAGTACCATATCCATACATGTACCTGGTTATCTTAGGAGCTAGACTGAAGAAGCAATTTGTCAGGCCCATGGGATATTGAAGAGGAGGGTTGGTAAGCCCGTGTGCAATTCTCTCTAGGTGAAAGAATTGCTAGGAATTGATTTTTTGAAGGTGCCAAACTGCAGCTACAGGGCTCTAAGACTTCCTATCCGACCTATTGTTGAAGCCCCGGAAAGGAAGTGGGGCAGTCGAAGGATTGTTGATCAAAGAAGGGGCACACTTCCTGGGGTGGGAGAGGCATGTGGGCAATGAGAGACTGTAGGTTAGTTCGATTTGGCACATGTGACGAAGTTTTTCATGTTGTCTGAGATACATCAGCCTGGTTAGGAATCCGTTTACCCATATGGAGTTTAGTCCCAGCTCAGGGGTGGCCCACTGCTGAGAGTGATGAGCAGCATAATCTAAAGTTGGGAGGTTCATGGAAGGTCTACAGGCAATTGGTGATATTTTTACCAAGATAAGTGTACAATTTGTGTTAAATTACATGCTCCATTATTATGCATGCATTTATTTTTATGGGTTATTCATGTGTGTGTTGCATGTGTATTTTTATTATTATTTTGTATGAATCTGTGCATTTGCATAATGTATTTGCCTGTTTTAAGTTATATATATAAAGTTCAGCAAAGAGTTTCTGTGTGTATATCTTTTTATTTGTATACAGTTCGAAAATTTATGTGGCATAACCCAATTGGATGTTGGGGATGTTACAACTCTTAACTCACTCTCCTAGATGAATACAATGTACAAGGGCACAATTTGTTTCGATGAAAGTGATAAGCATTTCCCATGCTAGTAAATCTTAAAAAGGGAAAATATAATTTGAAAGAGGGTGTTACTCAACTTAGAGGGTAACTAGAGACTCAAAAGTATCTTTTGAATAGTAGTGGTAATGAATCTAATGCTAACAAGAGCACATGCTTAGGCTAGATAATGTTATTGTTTGGATCACAATGGTAGTTCAACATGGTATTTCATGAAAGAGTGTGATCATTTTCGTTAAGGAAATATTTCTATATCATAGAAAATTATGAAGGTATTGTTAATGTAGGTATGTGGAAGATTAAAACATATCTTTTAGGTGACAAATTTGATATGAATTTGGCAGAAACTGTAGGCATGATTATATTTCCACCATGATACACGTTTTGTGTATGATTGAACAATGTATTTAAGGGTTTTCTCCAATTTTGAATTGACCCAAAGCCTTGTAAAATCAATTAGAGTTTGATATTAAAGGGAACTTTGACTTCTTATGTCGCCGAATTTTGACAACCAAAGAAAAGTTTCCTACATGATTAGACAACTCTAGTGGAAAACCTATAGGAGGGTGTGCCCTTTTTTGTAGGGGCACAATAAACATGAAACAACAAAGAATTAATGGAAATATATGTATATGTGTAGAGATTTCACAATGTGTTTAACACATATAGTTTCATTAGCTCTCGACTATTGAGTTCTTATTTTTTCCCCTTTTAAACAAATATATAAATGCAAGTGTGCTTGAGAGTGCAAGATAGATGATGACATGTAGTGAGAATACTCATGTCCTCAACAAACATTCAATTAAATATGTTTGTGACTATCAATCTCTCTAATGGAGCATTGTATTGAGTCACCCATGACTATCCATTCATATTGAATCAATTGGTCATCTATATCCCACACATATCCTCTGATTCCCTAAATCTGCACACACAATATTTTTAACTTTGTAAACTAGACCCCTTAGTCTACCTCTTATCATGAGAGTGAATTTTGTTCTATGGTCCCTAGTCACCCTTATCATTACTCTCCCTCTTTTCTACATGTTTTCATTAATTTAGTTCTTTTGTTTAGTTTTATGGCAATTGCCCAAGTCAATGTTTATTTATGTTCCATTCAAGGGAAGTCCCGAGTCTCCTACTCATTTTTTTGGCTCATCCCATTGTGTCAAGTTGAATTCCATTACATATATTAATCTTTTTTATGCCTCGTGTTGGTTTAAGGGACTTGTCATTGTGATTTCTCCAACATATATACCACTACCAACAACAACTCATTAACTTTGGGGATTTGATTTAGAGGCCCAATACCTTGGCTGTTGTTTTCATCATTGGTGGTTTACCTTGCACGTCACATTGGATTTTCACTATTGATCTCTAATGGCATGGTAACTTCTCTTAGTGTTCAAATTCAACACATCTATTCACATTGTGTAGGTTCATACTAATACCTAGGTATTTGTTATCATTATTGGTGGGATACCTAACATCTAGCAATAATTTACATCATTGATTGCTAACCAAATGGTGGCCCCCGTGATAGACCAAAAATACTTTAATCGCATGATGGATATTTGAACTCAATGGTATCAATGTTCTAGATCTAGTTGAAAACCAAGGACACGTATGGCTCTAATTCAACATTTGTTCTAAGCTTCCAATTTGAGCTTACCTTAGTGAACTATCTGCATGTTCTAGACCATATTTCTTTGGGCCTCCTTTGTTGTAGGTCTATGACCCCTAAGGTGACATTGGTCCATCACAAGTGTAGACGTAAGTAACATTTGTTTTTACATGTAACACTGACTAGATAAATTGATAAATCCATGTTTATGTGTTGTACTTGAATAGACAATGACACAAGGATGGGGATGGCCACCTCATTTTGAGAACTATCATATAGTATCACATTATCAATGGTTTCGTATGTGATCACCTTTTATTCTTTGTTGGGGTTCTCAATCCAATGTGGTTGGCTCTGTCTCTCTCTCTCTCTCTCTCTTGGGAAAGAAACATGCTATATTTCATCTCTATGATGTTTTCCTAACCTCACACATTAGGGGGCATATGTTATCATACCAATTTCATACACCCGCAACACTTAAGTGACATTACCCTTTAAAGATATTACATATCATCATTAACCACACTTAATAGTTGCAAACACAAGGAATTTAGGCCAATTTCACACCGCAAATCCAAGTCAAACTTTAGGAACTAACCATCATAGAGATCTCTCAACTTTCTCCTTATTAGTCATGCACTTAGTGTAGGAACACAATTAATACCCATGCAATCATTGTAGTGGCATGATTTGAGCATTTTGATGGCCCACCAATAACAAAGGTCACTACCTTAGAATCCAAGTAGGTGAATGCATGACCATACAAGTGGACCTTCTTCATTCACTAGGAGGGTACTTGGCCTCCTTTTGGTCAATTCAATGACATGAGTTTCCAAACTTGAATCTTGTGCATTCCCATTAGAACTAATTCACCTTCAAGCCCATGTTTGACCTATAATTGCAACCCTCTTCCATTCATTCTATAAGATTTTGTTGTGCTAAAGTTACACTGACAAGATTGTGTGAATGAGTGACAAGTCCCTTGCTTCAACGCACATTTCTTATCTTTTCCTTGGCCCATGCTACCCAAATTCCTCTTCAAAGCATTCATTATAGAAGGGGAATGGTTGCTTCAATAGAGAGATTCCATTAGAGGATACAAATGGCCCTCCCATGGAGAAGGATTGGGGATCATGTCTACATGTCACTCTTCCACTCCTCTGATGATATTAGTTAGTTTTATGCATTTCCATTGGCTTAATAAAGCAATGTTTTTTCCTTCCTCTTCAATATATCGTTTAAGTCCATGTTTTAAATGGTTTATTAGTTAGTATACATGCATAGAGGATTTGTCAATCACATTTGTCTACAACCCAATTCCTTGAAACCTTTAATAAGATCACTGTCATTTAATAATAAGTTTCTATACTAATTATTATCAAGGTGAAAATCAAAGATATAATTATTTTTTATTAGTTTCCTAGTTATTAAAAAAAAAAAAAATTTAATATAGAATTTTTAAAAATTACCATGTAGCAACCTTCCCATAACATATACTTATTATTTAAGCTTCCAAAATTAAGTATACTTACCCAAATAGATGAGTACAGATGACGTCACCTCACAATATGCTTTACGTGTCGTCTCAGTGTTCTGGCCTTTCACTCAGTCTTCACTCTAATACGACCGTGACACTTGTTTCCAAAGGACGCTATGAATCAATCCTACTTAACCTCATTTGTGAAGTACAAAGATTCTTCGTACTTACCCTTCACTGCCGCTGTGAGTGGGTGCACGGTGCTGGGTACTTGGCAGCAGATTAGCGTAGTACGAGGGGTGCTTACACGTTATGTTAGGCCAGTAATGTTAACAAGTTTTATATATATATATATATATATATATAAATTAATTAATTAATTAATGATTATATATTTATTTAATGTTAAATATAATTTATTATAATAATAATAATTTAATTTTAAGGTTATGATTAAGTGATATTAAATTGGTGTATGAGATTTTTTTGTTTGTGGAATAAGAGATTTTATTTACTGGACTATTTGATTGCTTGTTAAAATTTATGGAGGTATACGTATGCCCCTAATTTGAAATTGAAATATTTGAAGAGAATTAATAAATATGTTTTTAAATTTTTTTATCACATTGTATTTTAATATATAAAAGTTAAGATTTTATATTATATTGTAAGATATATATAAAATATTTATTTGGACTTTTTAAAAAATACCCACTAGCATACATGATGACTAATTGTGAAAACCTATACACTCAAACAGAGATATGTTAACACATGCATATGAATAGTAGATAGTAGAGGGTGGATGCTTAGCAATCACCAATCTTGAATGCTTAGCAATCACCAATGTTGTCATTAATACTAGTGCCCAATAAGAGGTACTCATACAACCCCTGATAAAGGGTATTCATACCACCCATTTTTCAGAGTATGTGATGGGGAACTTTGCTCAAGGAACTTTTTCCTGGGGATTTCACCAATTTTAAGACTATTTGAATACCACATAGATGAACAAGTGAATTATTGAACAATGAAGATTAATAATAAAGTTTAAAAGAAAACCAAAAGTAGCACTCTAAATGTTCTAACTTTTAGTTGTTTTATGACAACATTTTTCATTTGATTTTGTCCGAAATCCGGTAATGAATGATTAGATTTACATATTTGACTGACTAAATTTGTGTAATCCTAGTGCCTCAAAAATTTTTCAACATGTTGAACCAAACCAAACTACCCATTGTAAAATGTGTAATACATTGAATTGCTCACTACCATAACTAAGATCTTTAGTTCGTTCCACTGAATGGAATATTATACCCTTCACCGTATTTTCAAAATAAAAAAACACTTATTCACATACTTACGTTTATTTAATCTTATACCCTCCACTCTGTTTCCAAAATAAAAACACTTATTCACATACTTACATTTATTTAATACATTACTGGAGTAAAAAGAGTAAAATTCCCCACATGGAGGTACGAAATGAATAAACCCTTTGAATCTGTAGGTAGTGTTGAGAGTACTGATGTTCTCGCCTTGTCATGACCATGACTCTTAATGTCTCCGAACAGAGCCCAGCCTCTCGGACGGCGGCACTCAGTAACAGGTAGTTTTAATCTGCTTATGAGTGAAGCTTCTGTGAGTGGAGAACGGCTGATCGTCAACGTTGGTCACGATCGAAGAAAAAGAAAAGCTCAGTACTGTTTGTTCGCCGAGATGAGGTTATAGTCAATTGCAAATATAATTAATAGATGAGAGTGTACTTTCCAAGTATATTTATCATTAGTGGATGATGATAGTGTTACACTTTAAAGCTATTTACCATTAATTAATAAGACACTAGTCAATTCCAAAGCTAGTTACCATTATGAGAATGAGTATAGCTAGACTTGAGAAAGGTGGCCACTCTAGTTACATATAAGAAGGAAGATTATTGTTTGGATGAGAGTGGTAGTAAATTTTTAAGATAACTACACTTAATTATGATTACTTTTTTTTTCAAGTGAAAATTTGCTTAAAATTATATTAAAGATATAATTTTTTTTACATAGTGTCATTCATAGTTACTCTATTTACATCCAACGACATAGTGTATATAAGTTTTTATCAAGACATCCAATATACTTCATCCGAAATACAATGCCAAAGAGATTTCCCAAAGGATAACAAAACTTATAAAAAACTTATCCCACCTCGATACTACTATCCGCGCTAACACATGATAATACATAGACTCAAAATCAACCCACAAAAAAACAAAAATCGTTAATAGGTAAGGAAGTTCACAAAATATCCAAATGCTCTGGACTCCCAACCCCTCCAAGTTCCCACTGATAGTAAGTTATCCTTCCTTCCGGAGCCAGCAAGGCTTCTTTTGAGAGCTTGTCAGTCTCATTGTTGAAATCCCTGTAAATATGGTGGAAACTAAGGGCCTGAAATTTTTTGCATAATTCTTTGGTACGATTTTTCCATCCTTCAATAGCGCAAATATCCAATTTGCCCCTGTAATTAAGTCATTCTATTATCACTTTGGGGTCTCCAAAGGCTTGCAGCCTATGAATATCAAGATAGTTTGCTAAAGTAAGGGTAGCCCAGATTCCCAATAATTCTGCCTTGGAATTTGTTCCTCCACCGCAATTAAAAAAACACCTTTAAACAAGTTTATCAGTAGTCTTTATTACCCCTCCTGCTCCACAAGATGATCAGTCACTTCTTGCAGCCCCGTCGAAAAATGCAATGGTTGACCCCTCTTCATATTGAATAAAGCACTCATTTGTTGCACATTTAGATACATGATTATTCTTTGATCTGAACAATCCCATAATCTTATGTAGGACAGAATGGACAGATGGCGACTTATTTTCAAAAATACACTTATTCCTTTCGATCCACAAGCACCAACAAGTTAAGGCCGCAATCTCTGGTATAACAGACTTATAAAATATCCATTGATAATAAACAACAACAATATCCTCTCCCGACCAAATCCTCTTTAAGTTCAACAGGTACTTTAACATAGCCCATAACTGTTTTGTAAAACTGCAATTGATGAACAGGTGTTCTAAACTTTCTGAGGTTCTCTTACAAAAAATACATAGACCGGGCCCTTCCCATCCTCTTTTCTAAAGTCCATCCCAGGTCAATATCTTTCGGGAAATGGTCAACCAAGTAAAGAGCTTAATCTTTAGTTGGATATCCCAACACCAAATTTTCTGAATCCATTTTGGCATAGGTTGATAATTTAGTGTAGAAACTAGCACTAGATAGATATTTTTTACAGTAATTTTACCTGAAGCATCTCCATCCGCCCACAAAAGTATATCATTTTCTTCACCAAGGTAAAATCTAGTTGTTGAGAGGCCCTTTGTAAAGTTGTTCCATTCCTCTGCAAGAGTACCATTTAAACCCAAAGAAAGACTACATAACCAAATATCAGAAAAATCACTTACCCCCTATGGGTTTTTTGCATTGGCCAGCAATTTGATCTCCTTCCTTGATAGATGTTCACGAAGAGCCTGGGATAATAAGGAGTTTTCACCCATACCTAGGATATAGTCTCGGCCAATAAGAATTTGTTCCCCCGATCCCGATAACCAGCTTTGCCAATGTAGTAACAGATGAACTGACTTCAATAAGTTTCTCCATATCCTTGATGCTGAACTGTATTCGAAATTTGTAGATCTAAACCATTTAATCACATCAGAGCGTCTTATGTATTTATCCATCACAATATTATGCCAGATACTTTTGTGGAAGAGTGTATGCCAAAGAGTATTCGCTAATAAAGTTGTATTAAAATGAGACAAATTTTTGAGACCCCAACCACCACTTGATTTTGGCCTGGATAAAACCTCCCAGCTGCATAAATGGATGTGACTAGTAGTATTATTTCCATTTCATAAGAAATTAAAGCACATTTTACAAATCTGGTTGATAATAAATTTTGGAATTAACTCCACTGCCATCTAATAAATGGATTGACTTTCCAGAACCGCCTTAAGCATAATAATCCCGCCTCCCAAAGAAAGCCACTTATAGCATCAGTTCCCAATCTTTTTTTCAATTTTGATTAAAAGCCATGACCAATCCGCCACCCTCTGTGGTCCAGTTTTAAAGTAAAAGCCCAGATATTTGAAGCCTAAGTGCGGGGCTAAGAAAGGAAAAGTAAGTAAAGACCTAAAAGGAGCCAGCTCTGATTCTGTCAACCCTTCATGGTCAACCGAAGTCTTTGAAAAATTTACCTATAAACCGGTGGCTTTACAGAAAAGGAGAATGAGATCATATATATCCTTCCATTCAGTAAGATCAGCTTTTGACAGAATTAGAACATCGTCTACAAAAAGGAGAAGTAGAATATTTATCATTCTAGACACTTTGACACCCATAATCTTATTCTCCACTTTGCTCTTTTTTAATAAAAGACTGAGAGCTTCCATTACCAGGATAAAGAGTAATGGTGACAAGGGATAGCCCTCTCTTAAGCCCCTCCTGCTTTTGAAAAAATCTGTGGCCTCCCCATTGATGAAAACAACAAGGTAGGTGAAGTAACACAACTCATTATCCATCTTGTCATTTGAGACTCAAAGCCTACATGATTACTTGATAGAAGTCACTTCTTGGGCTAGCTACACTTAACTAGGGTGACTTAGTGGTAGTCAATTCTCAATCTAGCTACACTTAATTTGGGTGACTAGGTAATAATCAATTCTCAAGCTAGTTATACCTAACAAGGGTGACTATCCATTGTAAAGGTGTTTGTTAATTTCTAGGATATCAATACTACACTTAATAAGTTAGATTGTCTATTGGATGAAGGTGGCAATCAAGTTATAGGTTAGTTATACTTATGGAGGGAGGCTATCCATCATAGAAGGTTAATAGTTAATACCCATGCTAGTTACACATGTTGATGGAAATTATCATTTGGGTTAGCTAGTGAAAACTATTAACAAGGGAAAATATCATAGTTAACAAGAGTGGATTTTGTTCTGATGGGGATGGTAGTCAACTCCTAGGTAATTGACTATGCTTAATTAGGGTCATATCATCATTTGGACGAGGGTGCTATTCAAATCCTATGATAGGTATTGTTAATGGGGGTGACTATCGTTGAATAAGGATGGTAGTCAATTTCTATGCTAGCAACTTTTAATGAGGGTGGTAATCAATGAAACCCTTATTAATGAGGAAAACTATACCTGGATGAGGGTGGTAGTCCATTCATGCACTACCTATTGTTAATGAGGACAATTATAGTTTGGATAAGGGTGGTAGTCAATCCATATGCTAACTATTATTAATGAGGGTGACTATCCTTTGATATGGGTGGTAGTCAATTGTTATATTAGTTATTGCTACTGAGGGCCTTTATTGTTGGATGAGGTTGCCTACCCTTAATGACGGTGTCTATCATTTGAATGAGGGTTATAGTCAATGACTAGGATATTTATTATTAATGAGGGAAACTATCATTGTATAAGGACGATAGTAGTCAATTCCTAGGTTGGCATGCCTTAATAAGAATGGATACCATTTAGATGAGGGTAGTATTCAACTCTTATGTCCACAACTATGAATGAGGATGTTTATGGTGTGGATCACAATCATACTTAATTACTACATAACAATTATTATAATTATTTGAAATTGGAATTAAAATTTTTATTAACAAGAGATGCATGACCTTAAAAAAAGTCTTAGAGACAACTTCTTAGCAATATGGTTATTCTTAATGAAGGAAACTTTGTTTTGGATGAATGTGGCATGCTAACTACTCTTAACTCACTCTCCTAGATAAATACAATGTACAAGGGCACAATTTGTTTTGATGAAAGTGATAGTCATTTCCCATGCTAGTAAATCTTAAAAAGGGAAAATATAATTTGAAAGAGGGTATTACTCAACTTAGAGGGTAACTAGAGACTCAGAAGTATCTTTTGAATAGTAGTGGAGTGAATCTAATTCTAACAAGAGAAAGTGCTTAGGCTAGCTAATGTTATTGTTTGGATCACAATGGTAGTTCAACATGGTATTTCATGAAAAAGTGTGATCATTTTGGTTAAGGAAATATTTCTATATCATAGAAAATTATGAAGGTATTGTTAATGTAGGCATGTGGAAGATTAAAACATATCTTTTAGGTGACAAATTTGATATGAATTTGGAAAAAATTGTAAGCATGATCACAGTTCCACCACGATACAAGTTTTGTGTATGATTGAACAATGTCTTTAAGGGTTTTCCCCAATTTTGAATTGACCCAAAGCCTTGTAAAATCAATTAGAGTTTGATATTAAAGGGAACTTTGACTTCTTATGTCGCCGAATTTTGACAACCAAAGAAAATTTTGCTACATGATTAGACAACTCTGGTGGAAAACCTATATGAGGGTGTGCCCTCTTTTGTAGGGGCACAATAAACATTAAACAATGAAGAATTAATGGAAATATATGTATATGTGTAGAGATTTAACAATGTGTTTATACACATATAGTTTCATTAGTTCTCTACTATTGAGTTCTTACTTTTTTCCCTTTTAAACAAACATATAAATGCAAGTGTGCTTGAGAGCGCAAGATAGATGATGACATGTAGTGAGAATACTCATGTCCTCAACAAAAATTCAATTAAATATGTTTGTGACTATCAATCTCTCTAATGGAGCATTGTATTGAGTCACCCATGACTATCCATTCATATTGAATCAATTGGTCATCTATATCCCACACATATCCTCTGATTCCCTAAATTTGCACACACAATATTTTTAACTTTGTCAACTGGACCCCTTAGTCTACCTCTTGTCATGAGAGTGAATTTTGTTCTATGGTCCCTAGTCACCCTTATCATTATTCTCCCTCTTTCCTACATGTTTTCATCAATTTAGTTCTTTTTCTTAGTTTTATGGCGATTTCCCAAGTCAATATTTATTTATGTTCCATTCAAGGGAAGTGTTGAGTCTCCTACTCATTTTGTTGGCTCATCCCATTGTGTCAAGTTGAATTCCATTACATATATCAATCTCTTTGATGCCTCCTATCGGTTTAAGGGACTTGTCATTGTGCTTTCTCCAGCATATCTTCCACTACCAACAATAACTCATTAACTTTGGAGGTTTATTTAGAGGCCCAATACCTTGGTTGTTGTTTTCATCATTGGTGGTTTACCTTGCATGTCACATTGTATTTTCACTATTGATCGCTAATGGCATGGTAACTTCTCTTAGTATTCAAATTCAACACATCTATTCACATTGTGTAGGTTAATACTAATACCTAGGTATTTGTTATTATTATTGGTGGGATACCTAACATCTAGCAATAATTTACATCATTGATTGCTAACCAAATGGTGGCCCCCGTGATAGACCAAAAATACTTTAATCACATGATGGATATTTGCACTCAATGGTATCAATGTTCTAGATCTAGTTGAAAATTGAGGACACGTATGGCTCTAATTCAACATTTGTTCTAATCTTCCAATTTGACCTTACCTTAGTGAACTATCTACATGTTCTAGACCATATTTCTTTGGGCCTCCTTTGTTGTAGGTCTGTGTACCCTAAGGTGACATTGTTTCATCACAAGTGTAGATGTAAGTAACATTTGTTTTTACATGTAACACAGACTGGATAAATTGATAAATCCATTTTCTGTGTTGACACAAGGATGGGGATGCCCACCACATTTTGAGAACTATCATATATTATCAATGGTTTCGTAGGTGACCACCTTTTATTCTTTGTTGGGGTTCTCAATCCAATGTGGGTTGGCCCTCTCTCTCTCTCTCTCGGGAAATAAACATGCTATATTCATCTCTATGATGTTCTCCTAACCTCACACATTAGGGGGCATATGTTATGATAGCAATTTCATACACCCACGACACTTAAGTGACATTACCCTTTAAAGATATTACATATCATCATTAACCACACTTAACAGTTGCAAACATAGGGAATTGAGGCCAATTTCACACCGCAAATCCAAGTCAAAGTTTAGGAACTAACCATCAAAGGGGTCTCTCAACTTTCTCTTTATTACTCATGCACTTAGTGTAGGAACACAATTAATACTTGTGCAATCATTGTAGTGGCATGATTTGAGCATTTTGATGGGCCACCAATAACAAAGGTCACTAGCTTAGAATCCTAGTAGGTGAATGCATGACCATACAAGTGGACCTTATTCCTTCAATAGGAGGGTACTTGGCCTCCTTTTGGTCAATTCTATGACATGAGTGTCCATACTTGAATCTTGTGCATTCTCAATAGAACTAATTCACCTTCAAGCCCATGTTTGACCTATAAATGCAACCCTCTTCCATGCATTCTATAAGATTTTGTTGTGCTAAAGTTACAYTRACAAGATTGTGTGAATGAGTGACAAGTCCCTTRCTTCAAYRCACATTTCTTATMTTTTCCTTGGCCCATGCTACCCAAATTCCTCTTCAAAGCATTCATTATAGAAGGGGAATTGTTGCTTCAATAGAGAGATTCCATTAGAGGATACAAATGGCCCTCCCATGGAGAASGATTGGAGATCATGTCTACATGTCACTCTTCCACTCCTATGATGATATTAGTTAGTTTTATGCATTTCCATTGACTTAATAAAACAATGTTTTTTCCTTCCTCTTCAATATATCGTTTAAATTCATGTTTTGAATAGTTTATGAGTTAGTATACATGCATAGACTCTAAAGATTTGTCATTCACATTTGTCTACCTCAACTCCTAACAACCAATTGAAAGTGTTTCTTAACGGAGTGCATACATTAAAAAAAAATACAACCAACTCCTTAAAACCTTTAATAAGGTCGCTATCATTTAAGAGTAAATTCTATACTAATTATTATCAAAGTGAAAATCAATGATATAATTCTTTTTTATTAGTTTTCCAATTATTAAAAATAAAAAATATTTAATATAGAATTTAAAAAAATTACCATGTAGTAACCTTCCCATAACATATACTTATTATTTAAGCTTCCAAAATTAAGTATACTTACCCAAATAGATGAGTACAGATGACGTCTCCTCACAATATGCTTGACGTGTCCTCACAGTGTTCTGCCCTTTCACTCAGTCTTCACTCTAATACGACCGTGACACTTGTTTCCAATGGACGCTATGCGTCAATCATACTTAACCTCATTTGTGGCGTACAAAGATTCTTCGTACTTACCCTTCACAGCTTGGCAGCAGATTAGCGTAGTACCGGGGGTGCTAACATTACACGTTATGTTAAGAAAGTAATGTTAATATAGCAGTATTCTAAACGTTTTATTTTTTTTTAAGGTTTGGCTAGTATTTAAATTTTTTYCCATTTTTTTTTTTTTTCCTAAAAAACCAAATTAGGAAGCTTGCTAAAATTTATGAAAGTATACATAATCTCACATGAGGATTTAAACTTGAAAAATTAATAAATATGTTTTTAAATTTTTTTATCACATTGTATTTTAGTATATAAAAATTAAGATGTTATATTACATTGTAAGATATACATAAAAATATTTATTTGGATTTTTTTAAAAATACCTACAAACATACATGATAATTAATTGTATAATTAATAGTGAAAACCTATACATTAAAACATAAATATGTTAGCACATGCATATGAATAATAGATAGTAGAGAGTGAATGCTTAACAATCACCAATATTGAATGTTTAGCAATTACCAATGTTGTCAATAATAATAATAATAATAATAATCTATTTTTAAGGTCACGGCCAAGCCACACCAAATTGGTGTATGAGACCCCCTTGTTTGTGGGACAAGGGACCTCCCTCCGTCCAACGTTGACTGGTAAAGTCTACGGAGGTATACATACCCTACCCCCCTCTGTATTTGAACTTGTGACCTCTTAAGAGAAAGCACATGTTCATGTTGTCATTAATATTAGCCCCCAATAAGAGGCACTCATACAACCCTGATAAAGGGTATTCATACCACCACTTTTTTCAAAGTATGTGATGGGGAACTTTGCTCAAGGAACTTTTTCCTAGAGATTTCACCAATATTAAGACTATTTGAATAACCCCAGGGATTTCACCAATTTTAAGACTATTTGAATACCTTATAGATGAACAAACGAATTATTGAACAGTGACAGCTTTTTCAGTTTAATTTTGCAGATTTGAGTGGCTAAGTTTATTTAATCCAAGTGCCCCAAAATTTTTTCAACACGCTAAATCCGTTTAACCAAAATCAAACCAAACTACTCATTGTGAAATGTGTAGTGCATTATGAAATGTGTAGTGCATTGGATTACTCACTACCATGACTAAAGTCTTTAGTTCGTTCCACTGAATGGAATATTATACCCTCCACCCTATTTCCAAAATAAAAAACACTTATTCACATACTTACATTTATTTAATTTATAACCTCCAGTCTGTTTCCAAAATAAAAACACTTATTCACATACTTACATTTATTTAATACATTGCTGGAGTAAAAAGAGTAAAATTCCACACATGGAGGTACGAAATGAATAAACCCTCTAAATCTGTAGGTAGTGTTGAGAGTACTGATGTCCTCGCCTTGTCATGACCATGACTCTTAATGTCTCCGAACAGAGCCCAGCCTCTCGGAAGGCGGCACTCAGTAAATGGTAGTTTTAATCTGCTCATGAGTATGAAGCTTCTGTGAGTGGAGAACGGCTGATCGTCAACGTTGGTCACGATCGAAGAAAAAGAAAAGCTTGGTACTGTTTGTTCGCCGAGATGAGTGGGTGGCCCATTGCTTGGCTAAGCATCCCATTTCTGTAGCTATAAATTGCACCTCCTCTTCCAAAACAGATACACAGTTTTCTTATATCTTCTAGTCAATATGTCTCAATAGTAGGAAGGAGGAGTTGCTGCTGCTACAAATATGTCAAAACATTCCTGATAGTATTTCTGCTACCAATGTTAAGCTGGCGATGATTGTTTGGAGGCAGCTCTGCATTTTTATTTACACATACTGGTGGAAGCCTCGAACTATCAGTAAGATTATGGGAAGACAAGGCATTAGAGGTCCGCCTCCTCGTTTTATCGCTGGAAATCTTTCCGACATGACTCAGTTTAGAGACCTGGCAAGGCTGCTAAAGACATGGACCGTATCAGTCATGACATTGTGGACAGACTCTTGCCCCAATATGTGCAATGCACAAATGATTATGGTATGTTGATTTTAATTTTCTCTCAGTTCTTTTTTGGCAGAATGAAAAAGATAACGTGAATGTGAGTGGAGGAGAGATTTTATGGAATATCAGTTTAGATTAATTAGCTCCTCATACTAATTAGTTAATCACAATAAATGAGCATAGTTTCATTTTAAGTAAATGGATCTGTGCATGCATGCGACATTGTTATTCAATTCATTGTTTCATTGTAGTGTATCTTTTGGAGATTTAACTGTGTGTGACTTTTAGAAATAAGCGTCACTTTTCTAGTGGACATTTTATTCATCATTGTTTTTACAGCTGATTTGTGTTTGATAATGGGTGAGAGATTTAACTGTGTGTGAGTTTTAGAAATAAGTGTTATTTTTTTAGTGGATATTTTATTCATCATTATTCTTACAGCTGATTTGTGTTTGATAATGGGTGGGAAATTTAACTGTGTGTGAGTTTTAGAAATAAGCGCTACTTTTCTAGTGGACATTCCATTCATCATTATTCTTTCAGCTGATTTGTGTTCGATAATGGGTAGATGGAGTCTCCACTCTAAAACTTAAATGCTTTGAAAATTAACAAACAATTAAATCTCCAAAAAATACACACTATAACATAACAAACTATAAAAACCTACACACTCAGAAATTTTTTTTAATATTGATTTTAAACAAGACAAAGCTTCATATTCTGGTGGGCTAATCAAAGATCTTCTCCCTGCACAGCACGGTCTCTCGTATGGAAAATACAATTTCAAATTGTAGAAAAAACAGTCTCCCTTTCAAGTTTCACCACGAGACCCTCAAGGTACTCCACACTACAAACACCTTCACGTTATTTCTCAATGCAGAGCAGAGTAAGACCACAACTGCATTGAAATATCTATTTATCATGACCTTGGAGTTATTATATTTATCTATGTTGACCTCGGAGTTTTTAGATTAGATTCACGTGCAATTGATTAGATTCATGTTAGGTTGGAGTTTTTAGATTAGATTATGTGTAATTGAACAAGGGTTAGTAATAAGTAGTCTGTTATGTAGCATTTAATGTTGTGGTCAGTGGTATTTATATTGTTGGATCATCTTGATATATATATATTAGCTATATCAAATAATGTATATACTATCTACACGTAGTATTCAGACTGTGTATTGCTGGCTATTAAACAAATAATATATGTGATTAAATATAAAAAAATCATCTAAATAAACTTTAAATTGATTAATAAATACAATTATACCTAAATTAAAAATAAAATTTGTAACTTTTATTTAACCATTTCAAAACTTGCAAAGCTCACATAAACTTTACCTAATTTTTATACTATTTAAAAATATCATGGCTCCATCAACTCTACATATTACTTCAAATGACAAAAGCACAATACTGCATAGTGAATAATATTTACCCAAAACAGGTTGTTACTGTTTGCCAAAACGGAATACTCTGTCAATAATAACTGTGAACGCAGGACAGTTATTATATTACTTGACTTTCATCAAATCTATTTTATAGTTTGGATGGGTATTGTTACTTTATGAAGGCAAACAATTTCTTAACATTCTACTTTATAGTTTGGATGGTTATTGATACTTTCTGAAGGCAAACAAATTCTTAACTCTTAACAGCATTTATAGTAAAAATATTTGATTCCAAATAATTTGTGTGAATCTACAAATATGTTTATATATAATTAGTCTTTCTAACTTCCTTGAATTTTGGAAATTAGCTAGTTTAAAACCTATTGAGAAGTGTGTTTTTCTACAGATAAACAAATGAGGTCAGCTGTGATAAATCAATTAAATCTTAAATTGAGTGATGAATATAAAAATAACTGATTCTTAAATAGTAGTTAATAAAAAAATATGATTATCTAAATAATTTAAATTAAAATAATTATTTATAAATTAAAAATCTAATTACAATTTTGATGATATAAATAATTTAAAAAATATTTTTTTATAAACATTTTGTTTGATCATTGATCTAGGTCAAGGATAGATTAGATTCCAAAAACATCAAAAACATTTGAGACACTTTAAAACTATAAAATTATTAAAAAAATTCTTAAACTATCTCTCTAATTTCTAATTTTACTTATTTTTCATATAATAGTTAATATTTACCCTGCTATGATATATAATCCAACCAAAAAATCTGAATTGGAATTTTACTTATTTTTCATACAGTAGTTAATATTTACCCTGCTATGATATATAATCCATAAAATCTGATTTGGATTTGAATTGCTTTGGAATCCAATAACCTAACCTATTCTTTCCATATTATTTGAAAATTATATGAATTCATTAACTTTATCTATCACTTCAAGGTTGAGGACAAACTTGTCTATTCAATGGAACGGAATACTTTGTCAATAATAGAGGTAATGTATGTGGAATTAGGACAGCTATTATATTACTGGCCTTCCATCAAATCAACTTTAGGACAGCTATTATATTGCTGGCCTTCCATCAAATCAACTTTATAGATTTCATGGAAAATATTTTTTAACAATATTTGACCATCAAAATAACTGAATACAAATAATTTATCTGTCAAATTTCCTAAAATAATTAATCTCTCAAATTCCTTCCCCAGATGTCATTAACGTTATTTTTTAAACTTTTATATTAACCTGGACTCATGATAAACTTACTAATTATAAAATCTGCGAGTGCATTTATACATAATTAGGTCTCCTCAGGTCGTTGAACTCTGGGAGGTAGTCAGTTCAGAGCCCATCGGGAGCGTGTGGATTTTACAGATCAAACTGTGAATAGTCTAGGACTGAGTGACGGGTAAAAATAAATTCAAATATTAGTCCGCCAAAAATTTATGATATACAAAGAATTTAAACAAAAGTAACGGTAGAGATTGAACTATGAGTGCAAAAAAAACACATAATTAAGAACTTGGTATCAGATATGCCAAGCAATTTTTGACAAACACCTTGTTTGGTCATTGATTTAGTGCCCAAAAACCCTCGAGACACTGTAAAATTATAAGAGTTTTCTTCTGAAACTGTAATCTCTGGCTAGATTTAAATCATAATTCTACTGAAAATTTATTAGGTTCCAACAATTATCCTTTCACACTACCCAGTCAATAGAATCATAGCTAAATCCGGTTTTTATGATTATAGATTTAATACAAGTATGGGTTTCCACTGCTTTCTTTCTTAATCTTTTTGAATTTTAAAAATAATATGAATTCAATTTTCCATAACTGAAGATGGATTTGTAAAATTGCTACGTTGAGGAATTTGATATTTTGACTGTTGTTGGCAGCAACGAGGTCAGGGCGAAGTACTCACAGTCTGCAATGGTAGCATCCCCAACTCCAAATGGTAAAATCCAAACTTGGTGTTTTGATTAAAAACTGTAAACAAACTTGGTGTTTTGATTAAAAACTGTAAAACGTATATTGGTGTTTATTAGATGCGAGTTAAGATGGCTTGGCTCTTTTTTCAGTGTTAGCCACAGAAACACATGAAGATCTCCCCACCCGGGTTGTGAAGACATTGCGATGCTTCTTGATCTCAATGAATGAATGGATGGAGACGGGTTTGAGCACTATTCTCAGGGGACTGTTAAGGTCCAATGTCCATGTATTCATAAGCAGCCTTGCCAGATCTCTTAACTTAGTCATGTCAGCGAGATTTCCAGTGATAAAACGAGGAGTAGGGCCTCTAATGCCTTGCCTTTCCATAATCTTCCTGATAGTTCGAGGCTTCCACCAGTATCTGTATATAAAATTGCAGAGCTACCTCCAAACGATCATTGCTATGCTTAACATTGGTAGTATAAATACTATCAGGGATGTTTTGACGAAATTTATAGCAGCAGCAACTCCTCCTTCCTCCAATTGAGACATATTGGCTAGAAGATTAAGAAAATTCCTGTCTGTCTTGGAAAAGGAGATGCAATTGCCTCTTAAATTATAGCTGCAACAAAACTCGGATACATGATATAATCCACCTTTCACTGTGATTCAATGCATCTTGAAGTGTATACATATCAGTCTATGGAATTAATATTGCAGTTTGAGTCAGTGGGCTGAGCCAAATGGGCATTCGGTTGTACAACCAGAGGGGCCCAGTGAAATATACTGACCCTCCGTGCCCTTTCAGATGCCCATACTTGGTGAGATAATTCTCAAATGAGAACAGGTTTCGGATTACACTACTGGACATTACAGGGCTATCAAAATTTCGTCATGATGGTCACCCTCAGTGTGCAGCTGCAATAGAGAGCAGGGAAAGTACCGAGATCAGTTTACAGATGGTAGCCATTGGTCAGAAGTTGCTGTATGCCTTCTTGCTTTGATTACAGAGAGTTTAAGATAAATATGCTTTGATTATATACAGTTTAGGATAAAACTGCATGAATCCATGTTTTGTCTAAATAACGGAGGATGCATCCAACCTTTGTAAACCTAAACCACTGAAGCAACATGTTCAACACGTTCCACTTTATTAGGACGGTTTATGGTGTTTTACCTGTCTGG
>JASDQU010588688.1:90777-110135 GCA_032191745.1 Picea mariana
CAAGTGCTATTTCTGTTGCTATTTCGTATATCATTTCTGTGTATTGTGAAGATTATGTTGGATATTATACTGTTATTCTGTTATTTCTATCATTTCGTTTCTGTTTTGCATATTTTATATATCTGGTATCTTGCACTCATGCATAACACATGTATTAATATACATAAATATACACATGCATATCATAATAAAATTTAACATACAAAAATACATCATAATCACTAGCCGGTTGTGGACCTCAGACATTCCACCCATCCATATACATTGTTGTTCTAACTCTCTCAATAGCAGATTACCTAAGCCAACTAAGGTCTCATAGTACGCATAAGCAGTGGCTAGGCCAAGGTACCAAAATACAACGATAATTCCATCATATGACTTCTCTTTATCCATCATCCTACACAACCCAATGAAGTGTACCCCCTTCTCTACTCCGCAATCCCTCAATCTATCCCACTTATCTTCCAGGGCTCCATTATAGGTGATCTAGATTATTTTTAGAACGAAATGAAGGCAAAGATATAACAAGGAAATACACAGAGATATTGCAAAAAACATAGAGATACAATAATACACAATTTCGATTAATGAGAGAAATGTACAAAAACTATAAAAATATAGAATGAATGAAATCCCTAGATTAGTGGCAACTTATCTATGAGAAGAGATGTGTCAACTGCGCTCATTCACAAGAAGATGTGATTACAATAATGCTCAAAAGACCCTTTTAACATAAAGCATAAATGAGAAAACCCTAAACATCCAAAACCCTAACCCAGGAAGATGAAATGCCAAAAGGTTTGTGGGCCCTGATGGGGGTAGTTGATACATCAACTTCTCTAGGGTGTACTTTTTGCATACAATCTTTGTTTGGGGTGCTTGATACCTTGTCAGAAAGTTCTAGCTTAGGAGTACACATTCTAAACGGACCAATATATCCCAACAAGGGTCTATTGGGAACTGCCACCTCAAAAAAATATTGTTTAGGGCCTTAAAATGACCTCAAAAGTTTGGAACCCAGAAAACTGTAGAAAAACTACCAAAATGGAGAACTGTGTTTTGAGCTAGTGGAATAGGTGGGTGGCCACCAATATCCACTTGGATCATTCCTCCCCCCTTAGAAATAAATGGTCCCCATTGCATCAAGTTTCTGTGGGAGATGGGAAAGCTTTTGCTGAATCGGAACCTTGGTGAGTTGATTGCCTTGCTGAAGAAGCTATCTTGTTTGTACTTGTCATCAACTTGTTGAAAGGTGTCATGAACTTGTTGTTGGAGGGGTTGGATCCTATTATCAGATAAATCGGTAGGTGTTGACACTAACAGATCTCCCTAGATCCACTTGGATCTAGAACAAAACAGGACATGACACGACTCTTTCTCTAAGTTGCAGTCATTGAATCTACTACTAAGAAGGAATGAGTGACATACCTTTATATCGCTTCCTTAGGTCTCTGTTGTTCCCACTTTGCTCTGGTGCTCTTGTGAAATTAGGTCCAAGACAACATAAACCAACCAAAGAAAAGAAGACAAAGTATATTCAATGTCAACCTATGCATATGATCAAGGAATTATGCAATAAAATAAGAGTGATTTTATAGGAAAGGGACATTCCGCTGTATTATATTAAATGAAAGTAGAAGATTCAACCAGATTGCCTTGATGTCGCAAGCTTCCTTTCAATGACCCTCAGTTCCAACACACACACTTGCTCTACATTTGCATGAAGAAGATCCGGTACAACTTGATAGACCAAATAGAGTCTTCAAGCTTCTATCCAAGCAGATTCCTTCACACAATTCTTTCACCAATTCTTCATTCAATCTTGCTTAACCTTTTCCATGAGAAACCTTTCAATATATAGGAGAATGAGAGATGGTTAAATGGATGAAGATGATCCCACTAAATCTGAGATGTCAGTTGGATGCCAACTATGCGGATGCCAACTCATTTTCTAGAAGATTCCCTTCTAGAACCTTCGTGACCTCTTCTCTTTTCCAAGCTTTGAAACAGGTTTGCACCCTACCTATAGAGTAGAATGTGAACAGTTCACACCCTAAGTATGGGTTGCCTATGAGAATGGAGGATTTTCGCACCCTATAACATAGGCAACTTGCAAACTCATCTTAAAAATGTGTTTTTTGGAAGAAGAAAATAGTCACTTTTCTTAGGCAAAAAGTCCTTGTGGGAGCCTGAATACATCACTTGTAGAGACATCACCAGAGTGACCAAAATAACGTGTAACAGAATGCCCCCCAAAGTATGAGGCTGGAACTTGTGACAGCCGAAATACTTTGTAAAATGCATGTGTGTGTCAGAAACAAGGAGCGCACCTAATCGGAAACCTGTAAACAACCAAGCATCTGCAGAATATAATACCAGTTCTGAGGTAGGCATTCCCATGCTCAGATCACAAATGAATGGAATCATAAACGTAGGTCATGGCCACCAATCATACACCATGGATCCATGTCGTCAAAATGCTACATAGCCACCAGGAATACACTGTGGATCTATGCGAGAAGACTTGAATAATGACATAACCAAGTGACATACAAAGTGGATCTATGTGCCGATACAAATCATACATACTCCATCGCAGCCTGAATCAAAAATATGAGATCCAGGGTCTTCAATCCCGTCACCTGAAAGTACGAATCTAGCCATGCAATTACATGTGATGAAGTCGAACATGGTAGAAACCACTTGATTACCGGTCATTGATGAAAATTGTTAACAAGTGCAAGGGAAATCACCATTGATGTCAATGACTCCTAAGGTATCAAAGTACAATCCGAACGAATGCAAATGAATGAGCTGAAGTCAAGCACTTGGTGGAATCTCTCGATCAGGGATCAATGATGTGAAACCCTTGTCGAAAGCGAAGAGACCTGCCATTAAAGCATGCAGGTTCCAAGGTACTAAATGATTTCGTAGTCTCATTTATGGATAATGAGTTGGAGTCGACGGAACAAGACTCGTCACAGGAGGGCCTTGATGTATCCTCCATCAATGACACAAAATAAGTAACAGATTTTGAGGGTGAAACAAAGTATGAATACAGGTTGAAACAGACACAGGGAAGATCGACATAGTAAGAATGGGAAACTGCAGATGGCTGACTCAATAGAGGGCTCGTTCGAACTTCTCTTGAACATATGAACAACATGACCAAGGACTTGGCAGCACTGACTCAAAGAGGACCCAAGATATGACCTTGTAGTAAGTTGAACGAGAGACAAATGGATTTCCCAACCTAGATTCAAATGACGAATAGGGAGTGTCATGTTCAAGATCAATGATTACTACCATTAATACAAATATGAAAACATATCCCTTTCCCAAAATTTCTCCCACCATTTTTGGCGAGTACCTCTTTATTTTTACACAAACTTGAGGAGGATAACATATGCTTGTCGATGTAAGCTCATCCTTTGGATGAGTCCCTTGGAGTATATTTAACGAACCCTAGGAAGGAGTGGTTTGGTCCCATTGCGTGTCTTTCGATGTTTGTTTAACGAGTCCAAGGATAGAAAACTCGGGGGTTTTTCTTGTTTCGAGAGTCTGAAAAACACTTAAAGATAACTCTCCTAGTTCCTTTTTCGTAAAAGAGTTCGACGAGACCAAAAAAGTGATAAACTATCGCCTGTCGAACGTTTTCTTCAAATACTTTAACGAGTGTGAAAAGAACAAGATCACTCGACAATCTTTTCACTTTTATGGAGCGTGAAAAGAGCTTAAAGGATACTCCTTTACGTTCGTCATTTTCGAGTTACCATGACGAGTATGAAAAGACGAGAAAAATTATACTCGATTACGTTCTCATATATTTTTGAGTGCGAGAACGAACAAAGACCGAGCTCGAGGTTTTTCCTAAAAAACCCTAAAAAAGTAGTCATACATGCGACAAAAAGAAAAAACACCCGTACCCCCTCATTTGGACTTCGAAGTTGCTATATCTACGAAAAACCATACTCACAAGGCTATTAGGGTATTAGGTTTTATAAACAAAGCAAAAAATAATATAAAAAAATCAATAAGATATCGTAAAAAGTGAATAAATATGGCTGAAAAAGACTTTTTACCATTTCATTGTGACTTTGCCCAAAAACTTGTCCAACATACCTCATTTTCCCCCAAATTTATTTGCTCAATTGCGAGAGGCACAAGTGATCATTCGGTGAACGATTTCATCCAACGAGGTAATCTCTTGATTCTCCAACTTTTCCATGGTTTATTTTTTGTTTTTATTGGCAATTTGTAGAGTTTTGAGTCCATTTTAGGGTCAGAACATGCGCTCAAGCATTCTCGCAGGTGGGCCATGCGGGACCTGTGAGAATCTAAGATTCTTGCAGGTGGGCTTCAGGGCACCTGCGAGAATCTCGCACTGTGCAAAAGGTTCACCTACGGGGGACGAAAAATGGATTTTAAAGTAAGGTTTTGCTCAATAAAAATTATGCAAGAGTTTAAAACAAGTCACTGACTTCCCTCTCATGGCTCTTTTGCAGGTGTTTGACCATCACGATGTTGGAATGGAGATAAAGAGAACATGAGGAGGATGATGCCATTGCTGGGAATGACCTTGGTATAATCGTTGCCCTTCGAGAATGTGGTGTCTTGAAAATTTTCAGGATCCCGGGCATGAGAGCCCAACTCAGGTTGTTGGAATACTTGGTCCACATGTGGGACGTGGATCAACAGTTATTTCACGTGGGATTCCATATGCTAACACTAAATATCGAGGATATCTATTTTCTGACGGGGTTGTCACGACGTGGATACCATGCTACTTTAACCAGAGGTAGAGGTGACAAACTCCCTATGAGAGAGTATGTTCGCCAATATTGTGTTCCTGAGGCAGAGAGAATCAAGGGTAAGGTTTCCATTTGGGGGGTCCAAGATATGACCCTACGGACCATATTGTTTACTATTACATGCATGGCTGGGAGCGCAGCTCCGCACATGGCTCTCCAAAGCTATTTCCAATACGATATAGAGTGCACAGAGCCTCGGGTTTTCAACTGGTCGGATGCAGTTCTCCGCAGTATGAAGAGACAATTAATGAAATGCAGGAGGGGTGACTTGAAGTAGTTTGGGTACGGGTCACTTTTGGTGTCATTCTTCCTCAAGAGGGTCTCACTGCTGCGACTACAGGTTGATTGGGGTTTACCGGCCCCATAGGATCTGAGGATGCTGAGGTGGTGTAACCTCATGGCTCGACATGTAGCAGGGCCTATAATCAAGTATAATGATTCATTTTTTGACTGGTTGAGACCCCAGATGCTGATGATCGACGACTACGCATATGTCGGTTTGGATTTCTGGGGGGATCCGGATTTGGTCCTGCCTAAGGATGCTTGGTGGGGTGACTTAGGTAAGAAGTACACATTTTATTCTTTTTAAATGTTTTTGCAAATTTTATCACATGAAATGTTTTTATGTTTATCCAAGAACTAATCAAAAAATTTCTTTTTGATGACACAGATGTGGGGCCGTATCGACCTCCAAGAACGCCTCCCATTCAAAGGCGAGGAGAAGTGGCTTCGATGGCAAGATGGGATGCCAAAGACTATGAGGCAGTGGAACAGAACTTAGAGGGGTTGACCGCGGATGTCCCGGATATTGATATTGGGGAGATCCCGAGATGTTACCAATGCCATACTATGGGCGTGTCCGAGTCTCTTAGTTGACTGCTCCGTAGGGTAGCTCGAGCAGTTGTGTGTTATCGTGAGTGTCATCCGTGATGCTATTTTGTAGAAGCTATAGGCTTTGTATTTTGAGATTTTGATCCTTGGACAGAAAATTTTTGTAAAAAATTTTGATCGTTATATACATATATACGGATTCTACCGGCTTATTTTATGTTGTGTTATACATGTGATGTGTGATTGGTTTATAAATGTCCCAAATGTCTGTCTAACACATAGTTAGATAAGGCGTCAATCAATGTATTTAGACATCTAGGAATGTGCTGATATTCGATATAATCAAAATAACGTTTCAAGAGGCGAATTCATAAATATACCCGTAATAAAGTAGGATTTCGGATAGCATAGACATTACTTAACTGTAGTACTACTACCTACGAATCGAGTCATACAACCAGGTGGTAGATATCAAGCGAAATAACATCAATCAACAATTCAATGACGGTGCTATATTTTGCAATATTATTGGTCGCACGACCCAGGCACACACCTCGTAGACTGATAAGTTCATTTGTAGGGGCGTAAATTGCCCATGTAGTAGAAGCAAGGTTTTGAGTACTACAGCTAGTGCCATCGACGAAGCCAAGGTGGGGTGGCGAAGACTCCGACATCTAGAAACCAAGCACAATGTAAGATAAGCGGTCGAGGGAAGAGACCAAGTAACGAAAAAGCATACTAAAGTAACACACAAAAAGTATGATACAATAAAATACAAGCACTCATGCACAAGTGATCTTAAGCATAGTACTTCTTTAAGTACAACCCATTTCTGGGTTCACTCAAAGGGATACCTTCGTAGTCCACCAACACGTAAGCTCATTTTTCCAAAACTCGTCTGACAATAAAAGGACCTCGCCACATAGCTTCAAATTTTCCAGCTCCTAGCATATCCCGATCTTGTTCGTAAAGGAGAAGTAGATCACCTTCGGAGAAAACACACGGCTTGACATGTTTGTTGTATTGGGCTTTGACGCGTTTCTTCTGGGCTTCTATAACTAGGGTGGCATCGCAACGGGTTTCGTCTAATTGCATGAGATACAACAGACATTCTTCTTCGGCAGAAGTGTTTGGGAGATGTTTGACGGCTAGTTTTAGGGAGGGTATCTCACATTCAATCGACAAGATGGCTTCTAGACCATAGACTAACTGGAACACTATAAACCCGGTAGCAGACTTAACGGATGTCCGGTAAGCCCACAATGATGAAAACAACATCGTGTGCCAACTCATTTTGTGAATCCCTATCATTCGTCGAAGCATGGTAATGAGGATTTTCTTTATTTCTTCAACTTGGCTGTTTGATTGTGGGTAATATGGTGTTGATTTTTCATGGCGAAGACCCAAATTTTTAGTGAGTTTGGACATCATGAAGTTTCTAAAGTGGCTACCATGATCAGTAACGATAGCTTGAGGAACACCAAACTGAGCAATGATGTGATTGAATATAAATAATGCTACAGTCCTTCCGGTATTGTCGAATGTTGGCATTGCCTCGGCCCATTTCGTAAAATAATCTATGGCTACAATAATGTATCCATGCCCCCCGACCGAGTGAGGGTGACATGTCATGAAATCGATACCCCATTTCACAAAAGGACCAATGGAGACCACAGGGTGCAGAGGAGTAGGGTGTGATTGTATTTTATTGTTGTAGGTTTGGTAAGCGTGGTATTTTTGGACAAAAATTATACAATCGTTGAATAAAGAAGGCCAAAAATACCCCGCTCGTAAGATCTTATGGGTAGTAGCATACCCAGACATGTGACCACCATAGGCTCCAGAATGGCAGTCATTTAGGGATTTCTCGGCTTCGTCAAACGTGAGGCAGGGTTGAAAAACAGAGTCAATCCCACAATGATAAAGAGTATCAATGAGGATAATATACTGACGGGCTTGGTAGCGTATTCGACGACGGTAAGTGCTAGACAAATTGGGCCGAAAAGTCTGGGTCTAGAGATATATGATGATATCTCTGTACCAAAGGTCATCAGAACTAATCAGGAAAAGGGATTCATCGGGTAATGAATTTGCTGCTACATTTTCTGTCTCAGAGCAGGGAAGGTCACATATCAACTCGGCAAACACCAAAGATTTCTTGGACTTAGCGTGTTCGAATTCTAAGTCAAACTCCTAGAGTATTACGATCCATTTGGAGTATTTCCACTCTAGCAATTGACATGTAAGAATGTGCTGCATAGGGTTGTAGTTAGAAATCACCGTAGTCTTGCGTAAAAGGATATAGTGTCAGAAACATTGAACAACTTGGACGGCTGCCAAGGCCAGTTTTTCAACATGTAAATACTTGGTTTCGGTAGTCGTGAGACTTAGACTCAAGTAATAGATGACATGTTCGTCATGAGAATCATCCTCCTAGACGAGAACCATAGCGATGGTATAGTCTAAGGCTGCGAGGTAAATGAAATAATCCCGACTGTAATTAGGTGGGAAGAGTAGTGGGGTACGTGTCAAAGACATTTTCAAAGCTTCGAAAGATTTGTTGGCAGTGGCATCCCATATGAACTCAGAACCTTTCTTGAGCAGTCACGTAAATCCAAGAGTTAGCTCAGCATAGTTCGGGATGAAACGACGGAGAAAGTTTGCCTTCCTTTGCAAACTTTGTAATTGGTGAAGTGAGGAAGGAGGAGGGAGATTGAGAATTGCCTCGACCTTCAAAGGATCTACCCTGATCCCTTGACATGAAACAATAAAGCCTAGAAGTCGACCAGATTCTATGAAAAAACACATTTGTGGGGATTCAAGCGTATATGGTAAAACTGACATCGAAGGAAAATGGCGCAGAGGTGTATTGGATGATCTACACGATGCATGGAATGAGTGGGTAAGTCATTGAGATATGGATGCACAATGTGCTTTATATCATTAAAGGCGTAAGACATAGCACATTGAAAAGTTGCACTGGCATTCTTTAAACTGAATGGAAGTTTCTGGTAGGTGAAAGTGCCCCAAGGACAAATAAAAGCGGTCTTGTGTTGGTCCACGTGTATGATATTGATTTGATTATATTTGGAGAAACCATCCATCAGAGAGAAGATTTCACTTCCAGCACAATTGTCGATGATCTGGTCAACGAAGGGGGTAGGAAAGTTGTCTTTGGGACAAGCTTTGTTAATGTCTCTATAATCAACGCACACACGGATTGTGCCTTGTTTCTTGTCAATCAGAACAAGATTGGAAACCCAGTCAGTTAGAGCCACAGGGTAAATAAATCCATCTTTGAGAAGTTTCTCAACTTCAAGCTTGATAGCGGCTGCTTTACATGGGTGGATCGGACGAATTCATTGCCGGATGGGTTTAGCGCCCGGGTATGTCTTAATCTCATGTACCACAATGTCAGGGTCAATCCCCAACATTTCTTCATAGCTCCATGCGAAGACGTCAAAAAATTCTTGAAAAAGATACTTGTAGGTGATAACTTCATCATGGGAACACGAAGCTCCGATATGCACATTTTTGAAAACTCTAGGTTTTATTGATGTGTCGAGGGGATGGTTGGTGAGATATTACTAAAGTTCCCTTCGTAGAACATATCGTGTGTAGACTCGGGAATGGTAGAAATGATGACAACGGTCGACGGGGTCGAGATTCGTTGGTAACCCTCGATGGCATGTTGTTCCAGGAAGAGGATAGAACAATGATGTCCATCATCCCAAGGGGTATCTTCCACGGACATAATAGACATAATCATCTCATCTATAGGAAAAATGACGCAGAATGGATCCAGAGATAAATCACCAAGAGAGGGGGTAGAAGGGGTTGTCGATTGAATGGCTTGATAAGAGGATTCGACCGGACTTAAAGGCATTTCGTTGCCATAATGAAGATGATCACCGGGGTTGGGTACCATCCACGGGTCGTAAGACGTAAGGGTTCCGTGAACAGAGGTGGAGATCATGTTGATCAAGGAGACAAACATATGTGGAACATTGGGTGGTGGAATGGGGAAAGTACCCATCAAAGAGGAATCTTTAAGAAGACCGACACCGACATTCTCATATCCAGGGGGGGTTTTTTCATTGAAAGGTATGTTGCCGGCACATGCATCAGAGTGAAAAAAGGCCAATTGGTCTATGGTAACTACTTTTCCTTATTGTGGGAAACACACGACACGAAAAAGAGTGGACACAACTGCACGCATGGAAGTGATCTAGCTACAACCAAGTAGAAGGTTCTAATCGAGAGGAGCGTCAAAGACCTCCACTTCAACGTTGACCATTTTGCCTTCTAACGTAATAGGCAACGAAGGGAGGACACCGTAAGGCTTAAAACCGGAGACATTGAAGGCTTTGAAGGCTTTGAGCGTGTTGTGGGATTCAGTTAAAGGAGGAGAGCCGATGGCTTTCCAGGAGGTAATAGACATGACGCACGTCGAGGCACCCTCATCAATAACTGTTCTACAAATGTTTTTGTCGGAGACAATAACTTGTATTTGGAATGCGAGTTGAGGGGGTAACCTTGGAATGTGATCTTCCAAGTCAAAAATTATTAAATTTGTATCCATAGGGTCAATTCCACCAATAGCTTTCAACAGTGCCTTCCGTTGTATAGGACAACTTTGAAGGACTTCGAGGGTTGACATCGTGGATGGTGCTTGGGACAGATCTTCGACAATACTGTAGTTTTGGGTAGCATGTGTACGAGGATTGAAAGTAGATTTTCGAACAACACCCTTTTGGGGAGAGCGAAGAACTGTATCTAGGCTTGGTCGTTCAAGGTGAAGAGGACCATTGGTAGGTGGAGTCGTGTGAGATGGTTGGACCAACGAAGGAGGTATTGCATCGACCTTCTCTTTGGAGGAAGGATAATCTTTGGCTCGAGTGGTAAGTGTGATGTCATTCTTGTTTGAATCACCTGTACACATTAAGACATAGGATGTATTGGAGGGGGAAGGTTGGTCATGAATGACTAATTGGGCCTGTTATTGAGAAGGGAAGGGTTGTGACAACACGGCCGGAGTGGGGGGTTTCGGGGTCCCTTGAAGGAACTTAGTTACCTTGGCTCGTCGTGGACAATCCTTAGTGTAGTGATCATCACCATAGATAAGACAAGGGTATCAGAGTTTGCGCTTATCCTTATCGTCAATAGGTGGTGTTCTGGTTTTCTCAGATTGCAGATTATTTTTATCCTCCTTGTTCTTACCCTTTCCTTTTTTGGATTTATTTTTACCGGCGGGGGCARATTGAATAGAGTTCACCTTAGAAGTCTTGYCGKTGGGAGGGGTAGGAGATGAAKCATTTTSAACATTAGAAGAAATGGATTTGGGGTTGTTGCTAGAGGTTTGGATGGAATGAGGTTGGGCATGGAAAGTGCCAATCACACCATCAGCTGCATGAGAAGCTGCAGGAGTAGTTGAAGTAGCGGAAGTAGAAGGACGAGGTGCATCAGGGAGTAAGTTGTAAAGAGTACCCATTTGTGAGTAAACGAGGTCGAGGTATTGAGCACAACTGATTGCTTGTTCTTCTGTGACAACTCCACCCATGGCAATGTCACGAGCAATGTCGTTCATGAATGATTTCATGAACCACTCTGCCAACAACTGATCGGGAATTTCGAGTTTGATGAGACATCATCTCCGTCACCACTCATGAATGTGATTAGAAATATGAGTGGCTTTGATTTGTTTGAAAGAACTAAAAATTTCGGTTCCCGTTTTGTAGTGGATCGGTAACTGGTAGTGGGTGAGGAAAACCATAGAGAGGGTGTTGAAGTCAGTGAAGAAGCCTTGTGGTAATTCTATATACCACTTCGTGGTGGAACCTATGAGGGTTCACTGAAAAAGGCGTAACCGAATAGAGTCATCCATCAAGGAGTTGGATGAACACCAAAGGTGAAAAGTCATTACATGATTGTTCAGGTACTCTCCTAGTTTACCATCGAATTTAGGGATGTCGGATGGTAGTTTGGCCGGTATGGTGATCCATTGAGGAGAGTGACGGATCAAATCATTTAAAATTCTCGACATATCAGGGAGGTCCAGGGTGGATAAGAAGGGTAACTGTCTATTCACATGTGGGTACTGGTGACTTTGGGGAGGGAGTCCCATCGGTAGACCAGTGGGACCATAAGCAGTTTGCATATAATGCAAAGATCTGGGCAGATTCGGTTGTTGGTGTGGAGGCAATTAATTCATAGGGCTGTACCCTTGAACAGGGGCGTGGGGTAGAGCGTTTGAACCCCAAATAGGATTGGATGTGCCTGGATATGGTTGGCCTATACTAGGGGGTATGAAGGAGCTATCCTGAGGCTGTTGCCCCCTAGTCGAGGGAGGATTATGTTAAATAAGATAATTCCAATACTGGGCCAAGGATGGAGGTATGTTTTGTCCATAGGGCGGGGTCGGTGGGGGTTTCCCTCCAATCGGGGGTTGCGTCCCAATTGGGATTTGTCCTGCAAAAGGGGATTGGGTTTGGCCTCCTTGGTGAAATTGTCCACCTACAAGAATCTGGTAATTAGGTTTGAAAGATGGGATGGTGCCACTAGGGTTGGTGCCTTCGATAGAGGATGGAATAGGTCCTCTGAAAGGGGGTCGAGGAAGTGTCGGAATGAAACTGAGAACGAGATGGTGCCCAGAAGGAGTGGAAACACCAGGAGTCCCAGATGAGATTTGTGTAGGAGTGGGAATAGAAGCATTCAACGCATGATATCCGGGCGGAAGTGTTGGAGTGAATCTGGGTGAAAGCGGTGTGCCAATAGGGGCTTGGCTAGCTGCTATAATCCCAGTGTGAGGATTTGTAGTATCTGGGACCATTGTGTAATGGATCGTTTGTAGAGGGATAGTCAAGATGTGGTTAGCTGGGGGAGCGTCTGTACCAGGAAAATAATAGGCAGTAGTAAAAGGTATTGTATCTGGATCAGATGTTTCAGGCATCTCAGGTGTGATAGTGATGTCAACGCCTGCTCCCGAGCCAAAGAGATCCCATCTAAAAATTCCAGTAGTCCAAAAAGGATCTTGACCCTTAGGTCTTATGAAAGGTCCAGTTGGTAATCCAGAAGACTGAACAACTATATCTCCAGAAGAATTCACTCGAACAATACGTCTCTTGGAGTCGGGAGGAATTCATAAGTCCTCTTGAGAATTGGTAATTCGAAACCATTCTAAAGAGTTAGTTCTTTCCACTTGTGGAGTGGCAACGTCTTGAACTTCACTCTGTTGAGGAGAGCCCTCCGGTGAGTTGGTAGGCAAGGGTTGAGAACCTTCCAGATCTTCTGGGGGTAGGCATTTCATTCTATGTGAACGACGTGGAGGGTCAATTGTGATCGAGTTAGAATCTTATGAAAGAAATTCTATGGCTAACTTGGGTAAACAAACAACACGTGCTAGTAAAATCTAGGAGGCAAAACCAAGCAAACAAGACCTTCTAATTCCGAAGTCACTAGTTGGTGATGAAATCCAACGTTGTGACGACGAGACACGAAGGGGCTGGGCTAGGGTGGAAAAGTTATGTTGATGACCTGCTTAACAGACTTACACCCTGGTGCAAGCTCCCACACACAATCGTGGGTATACCCTCCAAGAAGCCCGAGTGAGTCTGGCCAATGTCGATTCCAGGTACCGTGAAGACTTACCCCTTCACAGTCAACTTGTGTAAAACCCTAAGAAGATAGGCTACTAAGGTTGTAACCAACAACATTGATGCCTGGGGGAACAGTCGACAGTCTGATCCACACGCAAGGGTAAGGTATCTAGCCCGAAATCAGCTTGAGAGGCTTCCACTCATCATTATGGGTATACCTTCAAGTGACCCCCGTAATACATGCAATCTCTACACTGATATCAACAAAGTAGGGTGAGTAACTCTGTCGATCTCAATGCGACCTCAATTTTGACCCTTGTGTGAGAAGGGCTTCCCAGGAAAAATTGTTGCAAATGGATTTTGACACTCCTTATCACAAGATACTATTGTGTGTTTTGTGATTTGGAGAGTACAGTGTCTCACTGCCTATTCCAAAGCTCTAACCTAGCTAATGTTGGTGTAAAAGAGCCCTCGAAAAATTTACAAGTTGAATTTTAAAGTTGCGCAATATTATTAAAGGTTGTTGTTACACAAAAATGAGACAGAAATGAAACCGATGTTGTGTGAGATTCTGACCCAACAATGCGTAAATAGGGATGAATGATACAAATTTTTGTTCGATGAATCCTATTTACAGGAGGGAAAGAGGAGTTTTCTGGAACAATGTGAACTACGATGTATGATCTTCTCTGAAATGTAATATCAAACAATCATGAACAATGCAAATTCCCTATTCATTCTCGTTCAATACTTGAATGCCCATATTTTCGAATAAAAGATTGCTTAAAAAAAGAAAATGTCTTTAATTTTTTATTAGAAACCAAGCAACAGGGATGGAACTAAGAAAAGTAAGCAAACAACGAAAAACAAATACACAACAAACACCCAAATCGATCTTTCAATGAAGATAAAAATAACAAACTGACAAGACCAGTCTCTTCAAATGCACATGGGTAACAATTTTCCAAGTAATAAGCAATTGAAAAGGACAATTAATCTCAACTTTTAATCCGATCAAAGGCTCCCGACCAAACAAGCACTCGGATTTTAGAATCGGAGATTATACCCTTGTTAAGAAAAGGTCAAGAGGTAAAAATTGAGAAAAAATGATCAAGAAGAGCTTTCGATTTCTGAAAACTAATCATTCGCGAGATTTGAAGTCAAGAAACATTCAATCACTCGCTAGAGAAGTTCTTTCCAGACACACCAACCAATCTGGGCATCTGAAGACACAAAAGACTTAATCCAAAATTTTTACAAGTGAGTTCACAGTCTGATAGTGGGGTACAGTGAGAGAATTAAGGATTCTCACAGGCTAGACATAGGCAGTTTGCGAGAAGTTTGCACTGAACTGAACACTAGGGTGAAAAATTTAGTGATTCTCGTAGGCTACAGAAAGGTGCAGTGCGAGAAGCTTTGTAATCAAGCAAATTTTGGAAAAATGACAGAACTTTTGAGGGAACTTCTGGATCCAGGGAGTCTGTGAGGATGTCCTCAAGACTCAGAGATTGATTGGGAATGAAAAAGGGTAGGTCGAGAGAAAATGGCCAGGTAAAAACCACTAAAATGGGTTGTATCCCCAGTGGAGTCGCCAATTTTGTTATCAGATAAATTGGTAGGTGTGGACACTAACAGATCTCCCTAGATCCACCTGGATCTAGAACAAAATAGGACATGACACGACTCTTTCTCTAAGTTGTAGTCATTGAATCTACTACTAAGAAGGAATGAGTGACATACCTTTATATCGCTTCCTTAGGTCTCTGTTGTTCCCGCTTCGCTCCGGTGCTCTTGTGAAATCAGGTCCAAGACAACACAAACCAACCAAAGCAAAGATGGCAAAGTATATTCAATGTCAACCTATGCATATGATCAAGGAATTATGCAATAAAATAAGAGTGATTTTATGGGAAAGGGACATGTTGTTGTATTATATTAAATGAAAGTAGAAGATACAACCAAATCGCCTTGATGTCGCAAGCTTCCTTTCAGTGACCCTCGGTTCCAACACACACACTTGCTCTACATTTGCATGAAGAAGATCCGATACATCTGGATAGACCAAATAGAGTCTTCAAGCTTCTATCCAAGAAGATTCCTTCACACAATTCTTTCATCAATTCTTCATTCAATCTTGCTTAACCTTTTCCATGAGAAACCTTTCAATATATAGGATAAGGAGAGATAGTTAAATGGATGAGGATGATCCCACTAAATCTGAGATGCCAGTAGGATGCCAACCATGCGAATTCCAACTCATTTTCTAGAAGATTCCCTTCTACAACCTTCGTGACCTCTTCTCTTTTGCAAGCTTTGAAACAGGTTCGCACCTTACCTATAGAGAATAATGCAAACAATTCGTGCCCTAAGTATGGGTTGCCTGCAAGAATGAAGGATTTTCGCACCCTATAATATAGGCAGCCTACAAACTCATCTTAAAAATGTGTTTTTTGGAAGAAGATAACAGTCACTTTTCTCAGGCAAAAAGTCCTTATGCGAGCTTGCATACATCACTTGTAGAAACATCACCAAAGTGACCAAAATAATGTGTAACAAATCCATTCAACCAATCTAGATGCATGATCTGCCTAAGTGTGGAAGGAATCTCCTAGTGAAGATGGAACATGAAGAGCTATATAAGTGGGGGTTAATGGTTGGAACCCAAAACACGCCTGAAAAGGGATGTGGCCAATAGAGCTATGAAGGGATATGTTATAGCTTGGATTGAACGGGAAGTGTTGAGGCAACCCCATAGGTGAAGCAATAATATATTTTTTCTCTTCTACAATCTTGTCGAACTGCTTTTGTTGGATAAAAAGGGTTTGGGCCGAGGGTGTAGTGGTCACAGTGGCCTTATGTTCACCTTCTGACCGGATCATGAAAATGATAAAATTTGTAGTATGAGAGATTACTTTGCGGCACTATTTTCTTGATACAATAGTTAGAACTACCATTGGTACCCTATAGAGTTGAACCCCGATAGTAACAATGACACTACAGGGTTGAGGCTCATAAACAACATGATGCTTCCACATATATGGCTGGCCCAAAAGAACATCATAGACTTCCAATGGGGAAACATCTCACAATACCTCATCCTTGAAGGGATTGATGCCATAGGACAGGCGACACTGTTGGATGACATAGAGATATCATCCTTTGCGAAGACACTCAATGTTGTATGGCTGCGGGTGTGGTGTTGTCCAAAAATCTAGCTTCTTGACAACCTCTGTTGAGATGGGGTTCTTTTGGTTTCCTCTATCAATAATGAAATTTGGTAGGGTCCCCTTCACCCACATCTGTGAGTGTAAGAGGTGCCCCCCCTCCTCAGGATCCTCTATTTATTCTGGTTGGATTGTTGTGGTCGTGATGGTAGCAGTGGGTTCTACATCAACGATCTATCTCCTTTTATTGTTTTCTAAATCAGATTCCAAGTCAGGGATTAGATTTTTTTCTTTGAGCTTGACCACCAATGATTTTTTCGAGTGACAATCATTGGTGTTGTGCCAAGGGATTTTATGGAAGCTGCACCACTTTCCAGTGTCCTTATTTGTCTTCACGTTACCCTCTTTTTTCTGTGGCTTGGACTGGTTTTCTTGAGGTTGGTTGTTCTGTGAGTTGGGGATGCCTTTACCATACTTTGATTGTTGTGGATTTGCAAACCCAAACTCTCACTTATTCCACTACTTAAATTTCTACTTGGTTTTGACAACATATTGATAAGCAACTTCCAGTGATGAGATGTCTAGAAACTCCATTTCTATTTGGATGTACCTGTGTAAATATCCACAATATTTTAGAACTAGATGTGGCTCAGAGTCTTTGATACTGAGCTTGGTGCACAAGGTATGGAAGTTATTTGTGAAATATGACACTATTTGGTCCCTCTCCTGACGTAGTGTGTTCCATCTCATGTACTAGTCGTCATAGTTTCCAACATGATAATATTGTTCCTTGATGGAATCCATAAAAAATCCCAACTGGGTTCGTCCTCCAACATTCCAGACTCCTCTATGGATTTTTTCTCATAGTAAGTTTCCCACCAATTTTTGACATGGGAGCTAACCTTAAGGAGTGCAAAAGTGATATTTTCCCTATCAAAAAAATTGTGGACAAATAAATAACCTTCTAGAAGATTTAACCCCTTTTCCAAAGCATCTACATCTATCTAACCTTCAAACATAGGAATATAAAAATTAACTTGTACCTTGAAAGGGGTGACACCTCCAAATTGGCTACTTGATGAAGACATGTCTGCTATTATCGACAATCGTCGAAGGATTTGTGAAAAAAGTTCCATCATTTTATTCCTCTGTCGCCTGAGGGCTTCCTTGAGAAACATATGAATAAAATCTCCTGCTCCCTCATTTCTCTTTTCTTCTACAATGGGAGGCCGCTTGTGTTGGTGAGAGCGATTTTCCTCAAGAGAAAATAGCTCGAGACCCAACTCCCTACACCATGAACTCATCAGGGAAATGCACTAAAAAATGACAGGGAGTGGCTTGCTCTGATACCAATGATCCAGATTATTTTGAGAATGAAATGAAGGTGGAGATTTAGCAAGGAAATGCATAGAGATATTACAAACAACATAGAGATATAATAATACATAATTCTATTAATGAGAGAAATGCATAGAAACTATAAAAATACAGAGTGAATGAACTCACTAGAATGGTGGAAACTTATCTATGTGAAGAGATGTGATGGCTATGTTCAATCACAATAATATGTGTTTACAATGAGGCTCAAAAGGCCTTTTTAACATAAATCATAAATGATAAAACTCTAATCATCCAAAACCCTAACCCTAGAGATGAAACACCAAAAGGCTTTTGGGCCCCGATGGGGGTAGTTGATACATCAACTTCCTTAGGGTGTAACGTTTGCATACGATCTCCATTTGGGGTTCTTGGTACCTTGATGGAAAGGTCCAACTGAGGAGTACACATTACGAATGTCCCAATACATCCCAATGGGGTCTGTGGAGTGCTTCCACCTCAAAAAATGTCATTTAGGGCCTCGAAACGACCCCAAAAGTTTGGGACCCGAAACATTGTAGAAAAATTGCCAAAATGGGAAACTATGTTTTGAGCTAGTGGAATAGGTGGGTGACCACCAATATCCACCTGGATCAACATGTCATCCAGGAAGTGTTAGATTTGTGGCTCCAATATATCTAGTTGCTATAATGGAGTCTTCAAGCACCCTTTAGGTCTCATACCCAGGGAAAGCTATCTAAGACAATTCTCCCTCTATGGCTCTATCCTTCCCCAAGGAAACCCATGGAGAATTTTTTACCCAAATACACCTAGGATTCTCAGGGTTTGTGAGTTTGATTGGGCGATGGGTTTAATATACCAGATATAAAAAGTATGAAAAACATAAATAAATTGCTAGAAATGGCAGAATAACAGTAATATAACCAGCATAATCTCCACAATAACACATAAATGATATAAGAACAACAACATAAATAACACTTTGATTCATAAAACAATGTTCATGGGCCTCTTCGAGGGGGCAACCTCCAGTCGAACAGTGCTCTGTTACAATAATCTCCAAGCTAGGGTTTTTATACTCTTGACCCTTATTAATACTAAATATGTCTATCAAGAGAAGCATCTAGAGGAAGATCCTTCTAGAAGTTGAAGATTCTATTAGGTCTTCTTACATCCGCCTTATTCTATTTTATTGAAAGGCCTTATTAATATTGACCTTTATTACATCTGAATATATTGATCTACCTATGTGCGGGTTAGGACCCTAACATGTCCGCCCCCTTAAAAAAAACCTTGTCCTCAAGGCTTGAGATGTGGAAACTACTGCAGAATGGTAGTTGGTTCACAAGTGGCATCTTCTAGAGTTGTATCTTTCCACTGGACTAGCACTTCATTGATGGTTCACTGACGCAGGCGATGCTCACGCTGGTCCAAAAATGCTTCTGGCTGCAGCCAAATGAATCCTTCTTTAGCCAACTCGGGAAGGTTGGTTTGAATTTGGCACCTAGTTCCAATCACCTTCTTTAAGCATGAAACATGAAAAACAGGATGTAGCTTTGACTGACTGGGCAGAGCTAACTGATAGGCGACTTGTCCCACACGCTTGAGAACTGTATAAA
>JASDQU010588689.1:31127-42048 GCA_032191745.1 Picea mariana
TGGAATTATGATGATCCTAAGACTTATGACACCCAAATAATTCAACATGTGATTCTAGTGAAACAAGGTTTCAAACCATTCCACAAAGAGTTGAGGAAGATATATCCAACCCTTGAACTGCTCATCTAGAAGGAATTGAAGAAGCTATTAGATTCTCATATCATATTCAATGTTCATCATTCAACTTGGGTGTCAAATATGGTTCTTGTCAAAAATAAGTCGAGATAAATTAGGATATGTATGTATTTTTGGAATTTGAACCAAGCTTCCGAAAAAGAAAACTACCTAGTTCCCCCCATGGAACAAATCCCACAACTTGTCTTTGGCTCTCAAATGTTCTCTGTGCTCGATGGGTTTCATGATACAAATGGGTTTTCGTAGCATAACCAACTCTATTAAATATCACTTTTAGAATGAAGTGGGGGACATACAGATACCATAGGATGAACTTTGGTTTAATTAATGATGGTGCTACATTTCAAAGGAAATGGACATCACTTTTAAAGGTCTAATCGATCAAAATGTGGTGATATATTTGGATAATGTCACGGTCTATTCTAAGCAAAGAGGAAATCACCCAAAACACTTAAAATAGATATTCAAACGATGCACAAAGTATGTATGGTATCTCCTTAAATAATAATAACAAGTATTTTATTAGGACATGTTATTTCTAAAGAAGATATTTCGGTAGATCCAGAAAGAACTAAATCTATCATGCAAATCCCGTTTACATAGAAATAAGTCTATGTAGTCCTTTTTCAGCAAGATCAATTTTGTAAGAACATTTGTTCCAAATTTTGCTGAAATTATGAATCCCATTCAACTAATGATAATGAATGATGTATATTTCAAATGGACATCCGTTGTAAAGGAGTTTTTAGAGAACATCAAGGCAGCTATAGAAGTTGCACCATCTCAATAGAGTCCATATTTCATCAAGGGTGTTTCATTCTATACCTTTGCATTGGATCGTTCCCTTGCATCATTTCTCACACTGAAGCATGAGCAAGGTAATGAATTCCCCATCACTTTCATGAGCATTGGTTACAGGGTGATGAACTAAATTTCCCATCAATGGATAAACAAGATTTTGTTGTCGAAAAATAAATTAAATAGTTGATACCGTATATATTAAAGAACCACACTAAAGTGATCGTTCCCCACCCGAAGGTCAAATCTTTCTTTGTACAAAGAGAGCTAGGAGAGAAATGAGGTAACTTGATGACATCCTTGTAAGAACATGACTTGGAATTTAAAGCATAAAACATCGTCAAAGGCCATGGCCTCTGCAAATTGGCGATCAAAATCAAGGATGATGAAAATCAAGAAGAGGACAGTTGAAAGGAGGAGCCAACTCTCTACACACATTAAGTTCCCTACGTTTCAATTGTTGAGAATTCGTGCAAGTAATCTTGAATTCGATCATTTTACAACAATGGTCAATCCACCTTTGTATGCATGTGTTTGTCACGATGTCCAGCTATGTGTGAAGTTGTTTTTACAATTTAGAGATAATATTTTATCCGATTTGTTTTGATTATTGCTTTATTATTAATTTATTTTAAGAGCAGCTACAAAATGGTTGATTTTGTAGCTACTTTATTATTATTTGGTTTGGTATTAATTTGTGGTGTATTATTGTTTCACATGTTTCTATTATCAATTATTGGGTACAGATATGATCATGACGTGATTTTCTTATCGAGATATAGCATCAGATCGCTACAAAGAATTTATGAGCAACGACAATTATGATTTAGAAATGCATGACGATTTTGCAGGGTCCATTACGATCAAATGAAGAAGTATTTTTCAAAACGTCTACATGAGTTTTGTGCACCGATTTTGCAGGGTCCATTACGATCAAATGAATAAGCATTTTTCAAAACGTCGACATGAGTTTTGAGCACAATCGTCCCATTTAGTCTCTAGGACGATGGTTTCCTAAATTACATTTAATAAAATACTTTCCTCAAATTATATGTTCGGTTTCTTCCTATCATAACTTTGTGTTACGAGACTTTAGATTTTGTCTAATTTCGTTAATATACTGTTATGTTATTATTTCTTGTTCTGAAGACAATAATTGGTTTGCCTATATTAATTACATGTGTTCTACCAGTTCTGTCAATGAAAWGCCTTTTGTTGATCATAATGGCATTTTGTTTATTTCCATAAAGAGTAGATTTCAATTGTTGTTYSTTTCTATATCAGTATCAGATCTATATTCTATTCCGTTGAAGTTTCTTTCACCGTAATTGTTGTAAGATTTAAATATTCTATTCCGTTGAAGTTTCTTTCACCGTAATTGTTGTAAGATTTAAATTGCATAGTTGTATGTGAAAGGATTTCTTTTTACGGGTGGACGACTTAGAAAACATTTACATGGAGTGGTTCAACAATTAAATTCACATTATTTCTCATAGATGGGATAGATTAGTAATTGTTTTCCCTTTTTATATTTGTTTAGTGTGTATCATCGAATGTAAACTTTTATTCAAGTGATTTAGTTCAAGTGCTTTGCCGATATGAATCAAGTTTGTTATAAGTTACATTTACCTAGTTTATAGATTAAGCTTGGTTTGTGTACTTGTTAAGTATTATTCATATATTAGAAGTAAATTTTATAGTATTTCATATTTTCTTGGGCTTTAGTCCCTTAAAAACTATCTTTTTCACAAGACTTTTTTCGAAATCTTGTATGTTGTATATTTTGTAGATTTTGTAAAAAGTATAAGTATTTTAATTTAGTAATCTTTGTAAATAGTAGAAATTTGATAACTAGTAGTTAGGATTTATAAAAACCATTTTCCATCATTTTGTAGGATAGATATTCCATCGGATAGGAGATCTGTTAAACCCATTAGGGATAGCACACTTAAACTGCTTGGGTCTTGCTAGAAGGACCTCGAACCGAGCTATTTCCCTCTTAGTGATCGAGTGGTCACATCTTCCCATCAGCATGAGCACAATGTCACAAGTTCGCATGTCAATAGAAAACATATGATATTTCAAGTGGTACTAACCAATTTTTAGCCTCATTCCATCGACTATCATGATTTGAAAATTGTTGACGACACAAATATAGCGATTGATTTCCTAAGAAATGAGGCGATGAATAACATTATGGGTGCTTCCACTGTCAACAAGGATGATGAATTTCCGGTGATTAATATATCCAATTAGCTTGAGGGTTTTGGGAGTAGAGAGGTCAGTGAGGGAATGTAGCGAAAATGACGGTTCAACTTCTAGTGGGTCAACAGGAGGAGTAGTAGCATATGGAAGGGGTAGCTCTTCAAAAAGGGGAAATTCAACTTCGCATCAACACCATCATATGAAATGTCCATACAAATATTTTTTTCCTTACACTTGTTCCTGAGAAATATTTTTCATCTCAATCATAGAAAGGACTCTTGAGTTGGTGTTCAACCATTTCTAGCTGAGTTAATTTCTGGACCTTGGGAGGGATGGAAGGAGGCGAAAAATTGGTGGGTCAAGGGAGAGGGAAACAAGAGTATTTTTTGTTATGGGGAAAAAAAACCTATTGTGCTTCTATGACACATTTGGTAGCTTCCAGCCAAGTCTGAGGGAGAGCTATTGTTGGTTGTGGAGCTTCATTATCTTCATGATTCAAGGCTCTTGTTTCAGTTACGTTTGGACGCCATTTTCTAATGGAGGTTTGGGGGGAGGATTCCCCCTCCCTCATCAAGATATAAAGGGGTCCATTGGGGTTTTGGGAGTAGAGAGGCCAGTGAGGGAACGTAGTGAAAATGATGGTTCAACTTCTAGTGGGTCAACAGGAGGAGTAGTAGCATATGGAAGGGGTAGCTCTTCAAAAAGGGGAAATTCAACTTCGCATCAACACCATCATATGAAATGTCCATACAAATATTTTTTTCCTTACACTTGTTCCTGAGAAATATTTTTCATCTCAATCATAGAAACGACTCTTGAGTTGGTGTTCAACCATTTCTAGCTGAGTTAATTTTTGGACCTTGGGAGGGATGGAAGGAGGGGAAAAATTGGTGGGTCAAGGGAGAGGGAAACAAGAGTATTTTTTTCTATGGGGAAAAAAAACCTATTGTGCTTCTATGACACATTTGGTAGCTTCCAGCCAAGTCTGAGGGAGAGCTATTGTTGGTTGTGGAGCTTCATTATCTTCATGATTCAAAGCTCTTGTTTCAGTTACGTTTGGACGCCATTTTCTAATGGAGGTTTGGGGGGAGGATTACCCCTCCCTCATCAAGATATAAAGGGGTCCATTGGGGGGGCGGTGACTATTTATGGACCCCCCCTCTCCCCGTGTCGGGGGTAGAACCCCTGAAGTCAATTATTTGGAAAACAATTCCTTATAAAATATTATAATTTCGTAGTCAATATAGATTGTTCATTATAAGGTCACAAATATGATGATAGAAGTTATGTTAGGGTGTTTTTTCAACTAGAAGGAAACCTTATTTTATGAGGAATTGCATTATGGATGTGTGTGTGAGAGGGAATATTGTATTCTGAGAGAGGAGATTGTGAGACAAAGAAGAGGAAGTTAAAACAAGAGTGTTGTAGTTTGTATCCCTTCATTTTGTTGGATACTAATAAAGGAATGAATACCACATTTCATGCCCTCCGTTCTGAAGGCCAAGTGCACAAACTAGGTTGTAAAGTCTTCCAATGTGCCTAACTATTTCAATTTGTTCAAACGACCTAAATGTGTCAAAGTGTTCATAGAGCTCTCCAACAAATTGGGTTTGCGCAACATACCATTGGCATGCATTTTTATGCCATTGCCACCATCTCCAACATTCATGATCTAGATAGAGAACAACATAATGAAGTTTGTCCAACTCATCAATAATTCCATGCAAAGAAAAATAATGCTCCATTTAAGTGACCCAACTAGTGGGATCTCAGCCATCAAATTTGTTGACCTCGACTATGGGAAGATAGGGGTAATGATGAAAGGAGTTTTATTGAAATACCATAGAATGGGAGGAGTCAACACCATTTAAGTGGGATAGTTCTTCCAAGGAGGAAGGGACCTAGGAGTGGTTCAACAACTGATTGGAAACGGATTTGAGGGTGTCAAATTAGCCCATGAATTTGGCATCCATGGCGTTGAAGTTTTGATAGACTTGGTTTTGGAATTATGAAAATATGTAATTGATGAAAGAAATATTAGAAGTCGCATGATGGATGTTCTCCTTGTTCTGGTTGATGGTAACTTGTAGGTATTGGTTGTGAGTGTTGGAAATTTCGATAGGTCATGTGCGTGTAAGGCGAAATATGTGGGTGGGATCACATAAAAGAAATAATTATAAGTGATAGGTACCACGATGATAAAGGAGAAAATGGAGATGTAATAAGATAGGTTGAAAATAAGGGTGTCGAAAAGGGGGTTGGGTTGAATGAATAAAAATGATTAAAAATGAGAGGTACCAGTATGGTGAGGGCGAGGGTTCTGTTTTCGTCCTTGGGGTGAGGGTGTTCAAGGCTCCTAGAGATAAGGGTTTTCCTTACTTTATATCTCTCTAATATACATGCGAGGTAAAATAGTGGTACTCAGACCAACATCTCAGGGCACCAACCAAGGAGACTAGACCATACTCTTTTCCATATTACCCAATTGTCTAGGTACTAGAGAGTATCTTCCCGAGTGTTTTTCTTGGTGGTACTATAATAGTCAGGTGGAGTATTGGTTGATGTATAGTGGGGTTCAGGATGCCTAGGAAATTATGTATACATGTGTTGTCTAATGTGATATCACTCAAAGGGGTAAAACATGGGTTAAGAGGGTGTCCAAGAATGTGAGCTTAAAAACCCCTTGTATTTTATGCATGTATGCTTCCTCGACCGTGTATTTATGTGCTGAATGATAGACCATTGTAGTTTAAATAAGTCGAAACAAATATATACGAAAGTGCTATGATACCACTTTTTATGCACATGATTGTGTTATGTTGAGAAGAAACAAGAATATCACAAAAATTACCAATGAAACAACAAAATATAGAGAATAACACACCAAAATGATACCCTTATTGAAACAGAAGCAATTTTTACTTTCCTATGCGAGGGGGAAACTTCTAACATAGTAGTTATATATTACAATAATTATCAAGACAAAACATTATCATGCTTCCTACACTTATTTATACTAATTCTATCTTCCAAAGAACATTCTAGAGGAAGATATTTGTATAAGGAGAAGCTTATGTTAGATCTTGTTACATTGACTTGTTCACATTTATTAAATAGATCTTATAAACTAATGCCAAAATTTATTACATGGAAACTATATCATTCTACCTTCCTGAGGGGTTAGGGATGTTAGGTCCCTAACACGATGACACACAATTTGTATACCACATTTTCATGCTTAAATCATGTTTCATTTAATTATCAATATGTAGTTCATAAACTTGTGAAATGATGGGAACGATATATGAAAACTTAGGTCCTTTTTAGTGTATTATTAAAGTAAAGTAAACTTATGCTAGACATATTCCGCAATTTCAAGTGCTAAAGGGAATGTAGAAACATTTATTAAAGGAAAATGAGAAAAATCAGGGAAGATGAAGCAATTGGAATAGTTCTTTTTCTAGTATCTTTGCACGTATTCATGCATTCTTAAATTGTCATGATTTTAACTCAATGAAATATAGACTCACCAAAAAATATTTATAGTGAATGTGTCAGGAATTTTGCACAACATAATTTCTATAGTAAATTCATCCATGCATCTTACCATCTCTATTCCACTTTATTCATGATTCTAAACTAATATGATTCTATGTGAAAAAACACTATGCAAAGAATTTCCCCTTGAAACATAATTTGAATGCTTTGGAGAAGGTAGACAACCCAACTATTGGAGTCTTGTAGGCTTTGAATTTTTTCATGGATGGTGAATCCATGAAGAACCAAGAGAAATATGACATGAAAATTTTCTATGTGCAAGCCAAACATAATGGGAAATCAATATTATCCATGATAAATAGTGGTGTGACTCATAACTTCTTGAGGGAAGACATGGTGTAGAGGCTTGGGTTGCATCTTGAAGAAACAAAGAAAACCTCCAAGACAATCAATGCAAGTGTAGAAAGGGTCACTGGTGTGGGAAAGGGTATCTCATTGAAGGTTGGTGAATGGTGTGAAAAGATGAGTTTCACCGTTGTTCCTATGGATTATTTTGAAGTTGTGTTGGGACAAGATCTCATGAGGAAGTAAAACACAACACTGATTCCTCACATGAATAGTTTGGCCATTTTTTTAGGGTAATCTCCAAGTTTGATTCCTACCATAAGAAGGAGCGATGGAGGAGTGTGAATTTTTTCCTTCCAGATGTTTCTGTTTTCTTATGGACAAGCAGAGAAAGAAAACTTGTGTGGATAAAATTGGAATATGTGGGGCGAAGGTTGGTCATTCTATCACATAGAACGAAAGAAATATCTTCTCAGTGGAATKAAGGCTTGCCAATGTTGAGGATATAGTTGGATATTTGACTAAKATAGTGGATGGATTRACTAATTTMTATTTTAAAKTTTATAGTTGGTAGAGAAGATCATAAGWAGTCATAAASASAAGRATGTTTTAACARTTTGTTGAATAGGAGAAGACACCATTCATGGAAAAATAGTACAYGAGGGAGAGACACAACAAGCTTGGTGGAAGAGAACAAAGGAAGAGGTTGATTCCTCCTCTAGAGAACTTGGACATGGTGAATGGCCATGTGATATTGAGTTAGAACGWCTCATGRAGGAGTGTGAAGGAAAAATCAGTYCAACTGTACSATTTCTTATGTACATAACATAGAAGTATGGTGACAATTCATYAATTTCTTTGGGATGGATTTGAGATSAGGGCGATGGATCAACCAACCATMCACATTCAACTTCAAACTAGACTATGGCATGTTGGCTCATTGTCTTGATAGGAGCCAATGAGGCTAATGGGGCACCTTGAAGAGGTGACTTGGTGAAAATTGTTGAGAATGAAGTGGGTGACATGATATATTGGAGGAAACAAAGATTTAAAGATGTGAGGATCTTGCAAACATAAATCAATGTTTGAATGTGAATATGTTACTTCTTGAGGCAGAGGTGCAACAATTGGACTAACTACCCAATCAACCAAATTCACAAGGGGATCAAACACGTGGAAGCATGGGTAGACAGACTGAAGTATGGAAGAAATAGTATTTTAGAGAGAAGCAAATCTTCGTAGACACATGTAACTTCCTAAAGGGAGTTTTCCTTGATGATGCATGAGTTGAGGAGACATGATTCATTGGGTGGTGACCAAATCAAAATATGGAAATGATATTCCATTAAAATCGATGGTTGTTTCCAGGGATGGAAACAACATGGAGTAGGGGAGGACATAAGGTCTCCCACAACACCCATCGACTGCTCATGCTTCTTGGGTAGATTCGATTATGGAACATATGAAGAAAAAATGAAGAAGTGATCAGTTGAATGAATGAAGATGTTTGGGTATGGGTAGGATCACCTTGTGTGTATGATGGTGACATGCAACACTAAGGGAGTATAGACCTTGCTTAAAATGATTGAGGAAGACTTGGGTTGCGTTTGGGAAAGGGTGGGGCAACTTCGGAGAATTCACACTTAGTGGACCCGTGTACCCTCAACACCATGGGTGCACCTGAGAGTTTGGAGGACCCCATTGGCACGCCCATGAGGACTCACGATGATAAGAATGGGAGAGTGCATAAGGCAATGGGTGTGTGCCCAAGGATAGGTAACGTCAAGAGACAAATGGTCGATGGGAATGTAGGCTTAAATGGGCACATTAGGTCCACAAAGGAGGCATGACAAGTCAATTCAGTTTGGGTTTGCGAAGGGGCATGACACAACCAAGAGATATCATGTTTCATGCACGTGACCCTTAGAGCCGATATAAGAGCAAGGGTACACAACCAAAGGAAGGATTACAGGATTTTTGGTAAGAGATTTGGAGAACAAGTCTGAGACAAGTTTGAAGCAACAAAATGAGGTAGAATTTCCAAGATGGAAGAAAAGTAGCCAAGTGTTGGACACTTTGGGAGGTTTTGAGGAATTATGGAAAATAGGGTCTATGGGAGGCATGTGTGAAGTAGAACCAAAATCCATGTTAGATTGGTGGAATTGTGTGGAAATGAAGGCACACCAAGTCTGCAGTTGTGGGCATGTTTGAGGTGCACCCCAGGTGGTTGCGAAGATGGTTGTGACAAAGAGTCTTGGTTTCACAAATTATTTTATTGAATGTCTCGCTAAAGTGAGATCATTTGTTTTACTATGCCATCTTGTAAATCAAGCCCATAGTGCTCTCATTGTAACCGTTTCACAATAACAAAGACTTAGACATGTGTTAGGCATAGTTTGTATCTCTCACACTATTTTTGTGTTTTTCTTCATTTGTTCCACAATTTTTCTCTTGGATTTTCATGTTCATGTATGTATGCTTAAATAAGACTATTATCGTACAGGTTGTATGTTGGGAAAAGCCCGAACCAACCTCCAATTAGTGACAACTATGATGGAACCTACCCATTGTCACCTTAGGAATGTGTCCCCTTCACTTTAGAGGCTAGGTAGTCACCTCAAGGGGGGAATCTCGGTGACCCTAGGGGGAAATGAGATGGAAAACGATAAGTATGAATGGATGTCCCTAGAGGTCAATTCTAAATGGCATGGAGAGCTTGGAAAAGAGTCTTGAGAAGATTCAAGGGTTTCCAAATGATTTGAGTAACTTTCCAAGTGTGAATACATGCCCGAGACACACAACAAAACAAGCATATAATGTAATATGTTAGTTGGAAAAGAAAGTTAAGCTTGATGTCCCTATTTGCATAAAAATAAATTGTATATATCAGCTCAATTAAGATAACAAAGGTTGCATTATAAGTGCTAAGTATATGATAAATAAGCAATAGACAAAGATAGTGAAAAATATCTAATCTCACCAATGATTAAGAAATAACTTTAGCAAAAAAGAAAGGCTGATTAGATTTAGTAGAGAGTCACTTAAAGTTAATGCTAAATCCTAGGGTTAGTTTAGGAGTTAATAGGGGTTAGAGAATTATTTTTCTGCAGCCCTAATGTGGTAATAAGACATCCATGTTATTAACCAATATTGTTTGAGGAAAATCAATATAAATATTAAAAAAATTAACCATTTTTTCCTCAACATGAAAATATGCACAGAGCAACAGAAACTAATTGAAGGTCAAAGCAAATGCTAGAGTCACTTTTCCTTTGGGTAAGGATGGCACATTAAGGAGCCATTGTTGTAAAGTTCGGCAAAAATGTGTTATGAACAACGCCCTAAAATAAACCAAACCAATGGACGGCCCTAACACCGTCACAAGAATTACGCCATTACAACCCTCGAAAAAAAACAATGGAAATGGAAAAATACCCCTTAGACACGAAGTACAAACCCCCAAAATAAAATGCGAAATGGAATTGATAAATCAAACTTCCAAAACTAACTGTTAAAATTATGACACGAGGCGCTGGAATTCGAGCGAAAGTGAATTGTTTCACTAGCAAAATCACCAACTACGACGAAACTCATCCCGACATCGATTTTGATCGCGTGCGAAGGATGACCCATTCCTATCCCTGTTCCTTGGATTTGAAAAACGTGAAAATTGAAACTTTAGAGAAGGCGACTCTCTGTCATTCTCGTCAAACCTATACCCTTGTAAAGCTTCCATAGCAGTTGCAGCATATTCAGGGTTATTGAATTCCACAAAACACAGAACAACCACAACACTCGCCTCTCCTCCTTCACCTCCGTCAGATTTTTTTAGCTTCCTTGGACTTATTGACGAGCCTCACTTCTTTGAAACCGCGGAAAGGGCGAAATATGTGAGCTGCTTCTCTACGAGTGCAATTACTTGGAACACCCTCAACAAACA
>JASDQU010588689.1:98173-113992 GCA_032191745.1 Picea mariana
TTACTCATATAACTGACGTGTGGATCAAGTTCCTTCTAACCACCAGGTTAAAGTTTTTAACGAAAAGTAAATTGCCAAAATGACCTTAAAATATAACAGTTAGAACGTGTTGTTAGCAATGGCATATTGGTTAAGAACAGACTCGTATATTTTCATAAGTGATAACGTGGAAAGCTATAGGTCAAGCCTATGTTAATAAAATTCATGATTTTAGAAAAATACACTACCTTTCCCGACTTTAGAATATAGGAAGTATCGATATTTTATTCATAGAAATATATGGTAAGGAGTGTATGTCAACCAACCTTTCAACAAGTATATTTTGCTTGAATTTTTAATTATAGATAAGGAAGAATACATTTGTAAGGGAAGGTGTTGGGGTGGTACTCATTTTTTGGACATGACATGGAAGGTATGAGGTTTTGGTTGAAAGTAGGAATTCCGTGTGAAGATATATTTCCTAAATACTTGTGAAGATAACCAAAATTATAGTTCTTTCATGCCTAAATAAATCTTCCATCGGTTGAGACGACTTTTTCGATTTGCACCAAATTAACTTAATAAGCTTGACTTCACGAGAAGGTCATCAACTTGTTAATAGCAATTATAGGGTTAAGACAATTAATTATATCAGAGTAAAAGTAGTAATGCACCTACAATTTTTTATTTTATTTTAGGTAAATTTGGGGTACATTACATATGGTATTAGAGAAAACGTTACAACACTTGGACCTTGAACATGGCCAACAATGTTTATTTAGCACATGCTTTCTGTTTAATGAAAAAATAACAAAATATTTATTGTTACAAACATAAAAACTTTATTTCTATTGTGATAATGGCAGCACAAAATGAAGTAGAGATCAGAATCGAGGAAAATCCTCAGCAAGGACCTCTGGAGGAACCTAGGCAGAAAAGTGAAGGAGGCTCATCTACACAGGTTCTAGAAACTATTAGAGATCTTATTGTGGAACTGGAAGTTTTTAGGGCAGACAATGAGAAACTGAAAAAGGCACAACAAGAACATCATGAAATAAATAAAGTATTGTTGCGTAGCATGGTAGCAAAGAAGATCCCAAAGAACAATAACGAGGAAGAAGAGGTCAGCAAAAGGGCCTCCAAACGTTCTAGTACTGAAGGAGAAAAAGGGGACAACTCTTCCGAAGGCACACCATCAGCAGAAGATAAAACAACCAGAGGAAGAAAGAGGAAAGCAGTGGACCACTTGGAAGGAGAGTTTAAGAAAATCAAACCATCCACCTTTGATGGAGAATCCAGGACATGGGAGGAGGTTGAAGCATGGTTACTAGACATAAAAAAGTATTTCCAAATCTACAATTATTCTAGTAAAATGAAGGTCAGAATGGCCATCTATAACCTGAAAGGAAAAGAAAGCATATGTTGACATGACCTGAAGTTGGCCAAGGGCCTAAAGGAGAAACAAATGTAGTGGTCAGATTTCAAGAAATACTTTAAGAAACAATATTTATCTGAAAGTTACTATGAAAGAAAGACCAAAGAGTTTTATGAGCTACGACTCAGTCAAATGACTATGGATGACCTGATAAACAAATTCCTAGAATTACTAAGGTTCGTGCCTTATATCCGGGAAGACAAACTAAAAATCTAGCGGTTCCTAAGTTGTTTACCGGGGTCCTATATGGACAGAATCGAATTCGACAACCACAAGTCCTTAAGCGAAGTTTTCAAGAAGGATCGAATGTGTTACAATCAATACAAACAATGGTGTGAATTTCTCAAAGCTTGGAAAGACAACAAACAAGACATAATGAACCAACGGAAGAAGGGATATCAACCAACCACTTTCCGAAATGAAACAAAGTGTTTTCCAGGGAAATATTTTCGCTCCAATAAACAAAACACCCAAGGGGGAGGTAAACCAGTTAATCTAGGAACAAAGAAGTTTGGGGACAACCCCAAAGAACCATTAAAATGACAGGAAGTCTCTACAGTGGGAGATGTGGGTTGAAGCTTATGCATGATCAATGCAGCTGTGGATGGTTGACAATATGATCACCAGTCCAGTGTAGTGGAAGTTGAAGGTAAAGTTAACAATAATCGTGTTTATGTTTTAATTGATTTGGGGGCTACTTTGAGTTATGTTTCTCATGGTGTAGTGGATTCAAATAAACTTAATAAAGTAAGACATGCGAAATCTTGGCTAGTACAACTAGCAACATGAACAAAATGAAAAGTAACTGATTTCATTTATGACTGTGAGTTCAGTTTAGGTGGTCAAAACACAAAGATAAATATGAATATTCTACCATTAGGGTCTTATGATATGATTATTGGGATGGACTAGTTAGAGAGGCATAAAACATTTTTGGATTGTTATGAAAAATCACTCACTTACAAAGACAAAAACAACACTGTTAGGATAATACAGGGCATACGAAAACTAGTCTGAGTTAGGCAGATATCAGCAATGCAATTTAAGAAGTGCATAAGTAAGGGTTCTGAGATTTATGTTATCCAAGTGACAAATCTGTTGGAAAAAGAAAATAAACCTACCCTAGAATATTTTTCCATCTTACATGATTTTAGAGATTTGTTTGTTGAGGAAATACTTGAACTACCCCCAAGAAGAGAGATAGACTTCTCTATCGACCTGCTTCCTTGTTCAACCCCTATATCTAAGGCACCCTACAGGATGAGTTTACCTGAGTTAACATAGTTAAAAATTCAACTACAAGAACTATTGGATAAGGATTCATTAGACCGAGTGTCTCACCGTGGGGAGCACCGATCGTTTTTGTTAGAAATCAAGACAGAACTCTAAGAATATGCATTGATTACAAAGAATTAAACAAAATGATTGTTAAGAATAAATACCCCCTACCTAGAATAAATGATCTATTTGAGCAATTGGGAGGGGATTTTTTTTTCTTTTCGAAATTGGATTTAAGATCTGGTTATCACCACGTTAGAATAAAAGATGAAGACATAAGTAAAGTAACATTCAGGATGAGATATGGACATTATGAATTTGTTGTTATACCGTTTGGTCTCACTATTGCACCAACAACATTTATGTGTTTAATGAATAACATTTTCAATCAGTACTTGGATAAGTTTGTCTTGGTATTTATTGACGATATCCTAGTGTATTCAAAAACAAAAGAAGAACATGAAGAACATCTAAGGATAGTATTGCAAACTTTAAGAAAACACAAACTATATGCAAAATTTGACAAATGTGACTTTTATCAAAAGAAAATACAGTACCTAGGACATGTAATATCTGAAGAAGGTATTGAAGTCGACCCAGAGAAGATAAGAGACATCACAGAATGGACTATCCCTAAGGATGTAGTGGATATCCGATCATTCATGGGAATCACTAGGTACTACCGCAGATTTATAGAAGGATTCTCTAAGATTGTGTACCCTATCACATCCCTATAGAAAAAGGGAACCAAGTTTAATTAGTCATGAAAATGTCAGGACAATTTTAATAAGTTAAAAGAGTTGTGAACAACCGCACCCATTTTAAGGGTAGAAAACGCGGATAAAGACTTCACAGTCTGTGTGGCTGCAAGAAAAGAAGTTTTGGGAGGTGTCCTAACTCAAGAAGGGCAATTTATTTGTTATGAGTCCCAAAAACTAAAAGAGCACGAATGAAACTACGTCACTCATGACTTGGAATTAGCAGTTGTCATCCATGCATTAAAAATGTGGCAATACTATATAATGGCCATAAAATTTGTGTTGCTAATTGATAATAGCGGTGTGAAATTCTTGTTTAGCCAACTAGACCTTAACGCAAGGCAAGCAAGATGGTTGGCCTTCTTGAGCGAATCCGATTTTTAGGTAAGACACATCAAGGGTAAGGAAAACAAAGTGGTAGATTCTTTAAGTAGAAGAATTCATTGTCTGTTTGAGATAAACATTAGCAAGGAAGAAAGTGATATTGAGCAAAGGATAAAGGTTGCAAGTAGTAATGATGAAAGAGACGTTAAAACAGTGGCATATTTACAAAATAATGTAGAAAATTTAGATAGAACATATCTGAGTTTGGACAGAAATGGTTTACTTAGATTCAAAAACAGGTTATACATACCAGATTATGCTAAATTAAATCTAACAGTTCTGGACGAAGTACACAAGAAACCATATTCTGGTCACCCGAGATACCAGAAAATGGTAACAACACTAATGAAGTTATTTTATTGGCCTAATATGAAAGACAAGACAACATAATACTTGTCTAAGTGCCAATACTGTCAATAGGTGAAGGCTAAACACCAACATCCAACCAGCCTATTGCAGCCTCTACCTGTACCAGAATGGATATGGGAGACTATATCACTGCATTTTATCAGAGGTTTGCCTAGAACTCAAAAACAGAATAATTCAATTATGGTAGTAATTGATAAACTTAGCAAGTCTGCACATTTTATTCCTGTAAAATCTACATATAAAGATATTAAAATCGTTGAAATATTCATGACGGAAATTTTTAGACTACATGGTATTTCAAAAATGGTATTTTTGGATAGAGACGTAAAATTTACATCTACGTTTTTGAAAGAATTGTTTGCAGGGTTGAATACTAACTTGAATTTCAACACAAGCTACCATCCAAAAATGGATGGGCACACTGAACCAATAAACCAAATCATGGAAGATATGCTACGAATGTACGTAAGGACGAAACCAAGTAAGTGGGAAGACTACCTGCACTTGGTATAATTTGCATATAATAATGGTTACCAGACAACGTCTAAGATGAGCCCCTTCGAATCACTATATGACAAAAGGTGTACAAATCTGATTAGATGGGATAACCGAGTTGACATAATCATGGTGGGACCAGAAATGCTCCAGGAAATGGAGAATATGGTAAGAAAAATACAATAGAATTTAAAGGAAACATAGGACAGACAAAAAAGTTACGCGGACCTGAAAAGAAGACACAAGGAATTCCAAGTTGGAGATCACGTGTATTTAAAAGTCAAAGAAAGAAGAAGTTAATTAAAGCTAGGAAATTGTTCCAAGTTGTCACCGATGTATTTTTAGCCCTTTTGTGATCTTAGCTCGAATTGGACCCGTGGCATAACAACTTGCACTTCGTGCAAATCTGAAAATTCATAATGTATTTCATGTTTCTTTGTTAAACAATTATGTTCATGATCCTACTCACATGATCGATTTAAACATGTTGCAGGTGGAACCAGAAGGCGAGTTCTTAGCAGAACCTCTGTGCATTCTAGACAAGAGAGAAATAGTACTATGGAACAGAGTCGCCGCCTAGGTAAAAGTGCAATGGAAGCACTTTAGTCATGAGGAGGTCACTTGGGAATTGGAGGAAGATTTGTAGAAATATTATCCAACCCTGTTCCGAGAAAGGGACGAACACTGATGACAGTGTTTTATTGAAGGGGGAAAGGATTTAATATCCCCCAAAATAAATTATTTTTAAAGTCTGTATGCACTTAAGAATTTATTTCCGTTTTTAGAAAATTCAAATTTGGAAAATTATTGCCCTTTATGGAAATTCCAAATTTGTATTTTCGTTAATTGTAATTAATTATTGTGGATATTGGGAAATATTTGATTTTCTCAACCAAATCTTTGACTATGACACTTGTAAGAGACCATTTTTTTTTATATTTATTGCTAAAGGAAAAATGGAACAACCAGGTTGAAATCAACTGACCATGACTCCATGAGTGGGGAACAAGCTTGAACTACCTCATGGCTGAATTTTACAAGTGGAAAATTAGGAATTTGGCCATTGGCAGCCCCTAAAAATCAGGGATTTGTAAAGCTGCAAAATTCCCAAGGGGAAAAGACCTAGGCACAAGATGATTTTGCATATATATAATATGGGAGGAGGCATGACATTACCTAGTATGCTGGAGAAAAAGGACATCTCTTGTCGTTATGAGCACTATTTTTCTGAGTGTGAGGCAAGGAGAGTTTCTGAATCTGAAAGAAGAGTTTCAGGGTCCGACCTCATGGATTGATGGTCAGGCTAGGGGGTGAACGGAGCAAGTAGATGGGTTGTTCTGTTCTATGGTTGGGTGGAACCACGTTGTTTCATCCACTGTTCCAACACTTTGTTAAGATATGTACTCTTATCTATTGTTTTGCTTAATTGTTTTAACTGGATAATGGCTAAGTAGAATGAACGGATTGTAGAATGAGCCTTTGAAGTTTGACTTTAGTTAATGAATAAAGTAAGAAATCTATTGTGTGTTAGCTGTTGTAGGTACATTTTGATTTTAGTTAATGAATAAAGTGATGAAAGCTATTGTGTATTAGTTGTTGTAGATACATGGGATATACGTGTAATCTAAATAAAATAGAATTATTACTGTGTTATTTTAATCACTACCACGCATGTGTGCACATACATACATATATTCAGTTTCAAGGAACATTATACGGTGAAATGCTAAATAGAATTCTGGAAGTAGTTACATGATATAAACATATATGTGTATACATATTGTTGTAGATTTAAATACACATATCTATATAAATATCTAAGGGACGTTATATTTTATAAATACCAAAGTAAATACAGAAGGAATACAAGAATAGAAATACTTATATGTATATGTTACTTCTCGTACAAAACTCTAGCCTCAATTAAACAACTTAACACCCATACACAGGAAGGTTTTAAATACTTGGGACTCACGAATTTCTAGTAATCGTCCTTTGATAAGACCGTGTCAAAAGCATAAAGAATTTTATAGTTCATTCTTACCACAGTAAAACTAAATGAAGTTCCACTTGTTATGTAATATTTATTACAGAAGCTACAACATATATAGCAGTAATTCGCTTGAGATTTATAGAAATCTGTGTGTTTTATTACAATAAGAAAATAAACAATCTGTATAGCCAGGAGAGTGGGATCCAAGTCATTGCAACAGAGCACTTGGGTTAAGATCTAGTACCTTTTTAAAACCATGACCAAACCTTCAACTAACAATAGGATTTAGAACCCGAATACCTTTTTCACGCAAGGCGTTGTCCTGGATCTGGGGACTACGAATGTTTAAAATCCTGCAAGGAAAATCGAGAATTATAATTAGTAATAATATAGAGTTCGACAAAAGTTAAATCTTGAATATAGAATAATTACCATAATCACTTTACGAAATGAAATTATTGTAGATATAAATATGGACTTTAATTAGCTTGCGATTTGGGGAAACAAATGTATTTCCTTCCATTCGTGTCGATGAGGAAAATTGTCCACAAGACTGAAGGGAGAGGAGTGGACCAAATATTGCTTGATGGGTACCCTCGCAGCAACAACGATCCCATCATTAGTCATGTAATCGAAAACAAATTAAATCAATGACTCAGAAGCTAATAAATGGATAGAATAATATTAAATATGTAAGATACAATGCATAAATAAGACTGTAAAGTTTGCACAGTATGAAGTACGTTCCACAAAATTTCCAATTTGGACTATAGACAGGAAGTAGATTTGTTTTTCTCTTAATTATCATTTTACAAATGAATGACAAAGAAATGCAGTCAAGAACATATTTTGGAGCCCAAGATTTACTTTTCGTCTACGTGAACGAAGTAAAATTTGATAAGAAAAACGTAAACCTCTAGTACTATGAGTACGATAGATCTTATGTGTCAGTTCAACTTATGGAATAATAACAACAACGAAATTCTTAGGACTATAACTTTCTCCATAAAAGTTTAGACAAGGTCATTCGATCTTGTTTTATTAAAATTACCCAGCAACCAGGAAACCCTAATTTTCGAAGATGCCATATCTTTTTATAGAGGGTTTCGATGCGTGACCTCTCCTAGAGTCGGGTCGAGAAAATCTTGACTAAATCGAAACAAAAGAGTAATTATGCAACATATAACCTCAAAGTTCTTCCCCTTTGACAAACTTAAGCATGACCACAAAGAAAGATTGGACCAAGCGGGATTCTCAGATGAGAAGTATGTCGTGAGCCCCTATATAAATATTCACACTTAAAAGATAAAGGTCGAGGGTCGATCATGCTCGAAAAAACCCTCTTAGTTCACACAGATAAATTGAATAGAACACACAGAGGATAAATACACGACATAGGTATGAAATGTTAGGGTAATGTAGAAAAACCGTGCAGGTTTCATCCTCGGATGTCTCGGCATTCTGTATGCCATGAACATATTCAAACAATAACGTACCAGAATAAGATTAAAGAGTAGTCTAAGGATATATACTATCGACAAGGTACTAACAATATGATGGGTCTATCCCTGAACTCAAGCAAAAACTAAACCATCTGGTAAACCATATACAGAACCAGATAGTGGATGGATTGACTATTTTCTATTTTAAAGTTTATAAGTGGTAGAGAAGATCATAAGCAGTCATAAAAACAAGGATGTTTTAACAGTTTGTTGAACATGAGAAGAGACCATTCATGGAAAAATAGTACATGAGGGAGAGACACAACAAGCTTGGTGGAAGAGAACAAAGGAAGAGGTTGATTCCTCCTCTAGCGAACTTTGACATGGTGAATGTCCATGTGATATTGAGTTATAACGACTCATGGAGGAGTGTGAAGGAAAAATCAATTCAAGTGTACCATTTATTATGTACATAACATATAAGTATGGTGATAGTTCATCAATTTATTTGGGATGGAGTTGAGATGAGGGTGATGGATCAACCAACCATCCCCCTTCACCTTCAAACTAGACTATGGCATGTTGTCTCATTGTCTTGATATGAGCCAATGAGGCTAATGGGGCACCTTGAGGAGGTGAATTGGTGAAAATTGTTGACAATGAAGTGAGTGACATGATATATTGGACGAAACAAAGATTTAAAGATGTGAGGATCTTGCAAACATAAACAAATGTTTGAATGTGAATATGTTAGTTCTTGAGGCAGAGGTTCAACGATTGGACTAACTATGCAATCAACCAAAGTCACAAGGGGATCAAACACATGGAAGCATGGGTAGATAGACTGAAGTGTGGAAAAAATAGTATTTCAGAGAGAAACAAATCTTTGTAGACACATTTAACTTCCTAAAGGGATTTTCCCTTGATGATGCATGAGTTGAGGAGACATGACTCATTGGGTGGTGACCAAATCCAAATATGACAATGAGATTCCATTGAAATCGATGGATGTTGCTAGGGATGGAAACAAATTGGATTAGGGAAGGACATAAGGTCTCCCACAACACCCACCAATCGCTCATGCTCCTTGGGTAGATTCGTTGATGGAACATATGAAGAGAAAAAGGAAGAAGTGATCAGTTGGACGAACGAATATGTTTGGGTGTGGGTAGGAGCACCTTGGGTGCATGATGGTGACATGCAATTCTAAGGGAGTACACACCTTAGTTGCTTAAAATGATTGACAAAGACTTGGGTTGTCTTTGGGAAAGGGTGGGGCAATGTAATCTTCCCCACCTCTTGATAAAGAGGTGTTTAGGAGACTCAGTGTCCTGGGCATCCCCACTAGGTCATAGTCTCACATTGAAGGGGAAAATCAACTAGACTAAGGTTATATTCTTAAGTTGACTTGAATAAAAAGGATAAAAGGAATAAAAGATAACTCAATAAAAGAATAGAAGTTAACCCTGGGAGTTAATCTATTAGGCATTTTGGATTTGGTATTTTTCTTGTTATTGCTCTTGAGCATATAGTTTGGGGGTTTTGTTGTAAAAACCCTTGTGAGCAACTCAGTGGTGAAAGACCCACTCACCTTGTTCCACAGCTTGGTCCCAGGGATGAAAGACTCCTCTAAACCATTCTACACTCAACATATTTCCACCTAGCAATTCAGAAGATAATAGGGTCGTACTGTTCTTGAGTTTCCAGCAAGGGCGCACCATCATCTAGAGAAGGGTTCGATCCAGCTGATCAAGAGAGATTTTGGCCATTCTGTCACTTGGGTTCTACTTGCAGGAGGCCAACCATCATTTTGAGGGTTTTTCTAGAGAGTTATCATTAATAGTTATTTAGCTACAGATTGGGACGACTTGGAGACAAGGGGACATCCTATGATTTAGTAAATCTCAGATCTAGGAAGCTTCACTTAGAATCTGAGTCTGAAACTTCTCCTGTAGGGTTCTCATAGCCTGATCTACATTCCTGGGAAGTTTCAGGGCATTTGAATAATTTTCTCATCAAGGCCGAGTTACCTAGGTTTCTAGGCATCTAGGAGGGCGCAACTTCAGTAGAGGATTCAAATTTTGGAGGAGTTTGCCTTGAACGTTCAGCTTGAGATTTCAGGAGGGTGTTCCTATCACCCCGATCTATCAATTGGTAGAGTTTGGGCTCATTTGGAGCCTTCTTGAAGTTGGGATAAATTATTGAGGGTTTTTGTCTTCCATTTGGAGCGTGGCATCTTCCATCCTGAGGAGTTGGCATCCATATCTACTTGCTTTGGTCTTCATCTATCATCCGGCCTTTAAGAGCATATTTTGTATTGGAGGGAGCCTTTTGTAGCAGCTCATACTTATTATCTATATGACTATCTGAGGATTATTCCAGATCGGCTATCTATTGTATTGGTTCCATGCTTCTCATAATAAAAGGTCAGATCTTTGCTTGTGTTTCTATATCTTGAATGTAATGTGATATTTCATGTGTTGAATGTATCTTGTATGAATGCACTCAATAACTAGATAACTCAATAAGTCAACTACACATCAAACACAATAGTCATATTTAGTGGTCTCAAGAGAAAAAATTGGCTTGGGATCATTACAGTGGTATCAGAGCTTCGATCCTCCAAACTCGTGGAGGGATCGGTGCATGCAGAGGTACAGTGGGATCTTTATGGGTCGAAGGAAGAAACCCAGCAGTGAAACAAAGGCCGAATTGGAAGGGTCAGGGGATGACCGTGAGCCTCAAGGCTTGGCCTTCTTAGTAGCTGAATTTGATAAGTTCCACAAAACCATAAACTGCACAGAAAGAAAATTGGTCCAACATTTAGATGATTATCAGGAAACCAACACAAGGGGACAGGCCAGAATTTTTGAAACCTTGAAGAAGGTTGAAAATAACCTGCAAAAGATGAACCAAAACCAATCCCAGATAACTGATCTTATGATGCAAGTGACCCATCAAGGGAAGGACTCTGAAACATATGGGAATAAGGAGGCTGGTGGATTTGGTGGAGGCTATGATGAGATCATATATAACTCGGAGAAATATCCTAGATCTAAAGTAATTCTAGGAGGAGGCACATCCCATGGTCAGATGGGTAGCAGGGTCAATCCTAGGCCATACATGCCCACATTCACAGATGAACAATTAGGTCGACAGTTGAGTAGCCAAGCTAACCCTAGGCCATACATGCCAACATTCACATATGAGCTAGGGAAACAGAAACAAGTGGAGGACTTTGTTGAACAAATGATGAGATGTACCAAGGATTACTATATTTTGGATATGAGGATCCAAAGACAAAAGTCCATGGATCAATATTGCCAACTCAGGTTCAGAAATCAACCTAGGCTGAACCACAGGGGTTGTTTTGAGTTTGAACGAAAAGCAGGAAAGATAAAGATTCCATATTTTGATGGTACAACCAAGATGACAACACAAGCTTGGGTACAAAAGATGGATACCTACCTGCAGCTGAACCCCATGAGAGAGATGGAAGCCATCAGGTTTTCCACCAAAAGCTAGATACCTACCTGCAGCTGAACCCCATGAGAGAGATGGAAGCCATCAGGTTTTCCACTATGTACTTGGAAGGCAAGGCTCATGATTGGTGGTATCGTGGACTCACCACATTAGGCCACAATCAAATAGTATCCTACCTAGAGTTTACTCAGCGACTCATTGATAGGTTTGATCAAGGGGATCCTAAGATACACTTCTGGGAGCTCACACAGATAAAACAAACTGGCACGACTGAGATGTATATTGAGGAATTTCAGAGGTTGGCAGTAATGGTGCAAGAAATTTCACCCACCAGACTCATGATGCTCTTCACTGAGGGGTTGATGGAACCCTTGAAAACACCAGGAGGGAGTTGACAAGGGTTGTGGAAGAGTGGATGAAAACACCAGGAGGGAGTTGAGAAGGAAGCAAATTTGCTTCACGTGCAAAGAACCATGGAACTTAGCACACAAATGCATGGGCTGTTGTCAAGTACACTACAGTGAGGTCACTTCAGACAACGAGGAGGAAGAGGAGATCAGCCAGATATAGAAAAGGGAGGCCAAAACCATTGAGACACAAGAGGAGTAGATCATAGGACAGGACAGTATGGCCACTTTGGCATCTATTAGTGGAGTGCCCAAGTATAACACCTTCCGAATGAGGGGGGTCTTGCATGGACAGAGGGTTTCGATTTTGATTGATGGAGGAGCTTCCCACAACTTCATTGATTCAATATTATTGAAAAGGAGGCACATACCCACAGTATAATTTGAAGGGTTCAAGGTGGAAGTAGCAGGTGGAGGCACTATGCCCTGCGACAGATACATTCCGAGCATGAAGCTTACCTTGGGTAGGCATGAGATGATACACGACGTCTATGTCATGGACCTTCCAGATACCAACATCATCCTAGGGGTTTAGTGGCTCAGCACATTGGGGCCTATCACCACCAATTATAAAACTATGGAAATTTCATTCACAGAGGAGGGTGCACAAAAAGTAGTGCTTCTGGGCATGATAGGGAATGCTGCAAAGGTAGTCACGGCCAAGAGAATGGAGGCCATATTCTAGAGAGATGAGATAATATACATATCCGAATGCAGGATTGTGACATGTATGGATGAACAGGGAAAGGTTCACTACACCCCATAGATCAAAGAAATCCTTGACAGACACCACAAGGTGTTCAGGCCTATTCCTCCAGGGGTACCACCAAATAGGGGGTTTGAGCACATTATTGAGCTAGAGGAAGGGGCCAAACAGGTTATTACCACAACATACAGACATCCCAAGAAGTACAAAGATGAGATAGAGAAGGCCATCAAGGAACTTCTGGACATGGGCCACATCAGGCCCAATAGTATCCCTTTTGCTTCTTCAGTAGTGCTGGTGAAGAAGAAAGATGGCACTATGAGGATGTGCATTGACTTCAGGGCCTTGAATAAAAAGGCCATCAAAAATAGTTATCTGATACCAAGGATTGATGAACTATTGGACAAATTACATGGGGCCATCTACTTCACTATGATTGATCTTCATTCTGGTTATGATCAGATCAAGATGAGGGAGGAAGAAATCTCAAAAACAACTTTTAGATGTCATTACGACCATTATGAGTTTTTGGTGATGTCCTTTGGATTAACCAATGTCCCTGCTACATTCCAATCATGTATGAACCATGTGTTCAACAAGTAGTTGAGGAAGTGCCTGTTGGTATTTTTTGATGACTTGCTTATCTACAGCAAGACGTGGGAGGAGCATCTCAGGCATGTGGATCAGATTTTGTCAATCATGGAGGAACAATCACTATATGCTAAGGAGTCCAAATGAAAGTTTGGAATGACAGAGGTCCTCTATTTAGGACACATCACCGGGACAAAGGGGGTACAAGTACATCAAGAGAAAATACAAGCCATCATGGAATGGCCTAATCCTAAGACACTTACAAAATTGAGAGGATTTCTGGGCATGTACACGTATTACAGGAAGTTTGTCAAAGGATTTTCTCAGCTATGTGCACCTTTGACCAATTTGACTAAGAAAGGAGCCTTCAAGTGGGACGAAGATGCTCAAATAATGATGGATAAGATGAAAGAAGTGATGAGTACATGCCTAGTATTAGCCCTTCCAGATTTCATCCTTCCTTTTACCTTGGAGTGTGATGCCTCTAGGGAAGGAATAGGGGCCATACTGATGCAGAAGAGGAACCCTCTTGCCTATGAGAGTTGGAAACTCAAGGGTCCCAAGCTACTCTACAACATTTATGAAAAAGAAATGTTGGCTATCATGCATGCACTAGCCAAATTCCGACAATACTTGGTGGGTGCCCGGTTTGTGGTCAAGTTGGATCATAACAGTCTCAAACATCTATTGGAGTAGAAGGATTTGAATGAGAGGCCTCATAAATGGGTAAGAAGAATAGAAGCCTACGAATTTGACATTGAGTTTTTCAAAGGGAAGAACAATGTGGTGGCTGATGTGTTATCCAGGAGGCCATCCATCTTTGCCATGACCGGGGTATCAATTGACTGGAAAGACCATCTGGTGATGGAGTATGCAAAGGAATAGTTCTCATGCCAGCTATTGGATGGAAAGGTACAAGATGATAACTTCAAGGTTATGAATGACCTCATCTAATATAAGGACTGAATCTTTTTTATTCCTGAATCAGCCTTCAAGGATAAGATATTGCAGGCGTGCCATGACTCACCAATGGCAGGACATCAGGAAATCAGCAAGACATATAGGCAAGTGAGATAAAGGTTCTCATGGAAGGGCCTCAAGGAGGATGTGATTAAGCACGTCAAGGAGTGTACTACATGTCAAGAGAACAAAGATGAGCACATGCATCCAATAGGACTACTACAACCCTTACCCATTCTGGAGCACAAATGGGAGAGCATATCCATGGATTTCATCACTAGGTTGCCAAAGACACAAGGGAAGGACTGCATTTTTGTGGTGGTGGATAGGTTGACAAAGTTTGCAAACTTCTTCGCGATAGCTATTGACTTCAGTGACGCACAGTTGGATGAACTGTTCTTTGGGGATATCTTCAGGTTGCACGGCCTACCCAAGACCATTGTTAACAACAGGGATAGAAGGTTCATGAGTACATTCTGGCAGGAATTATTCAGGTTGGTTGTTACGGCTTTGACCCCTAGCACTAGCTATCACCCTCAGACGGACGAGAAGACAGAGATAGTCAACAAGTGGGTGGAAGGCTACCTCAGAAATTATGTGGCAGGATAACATAAAACATGGGCTAGATGGTTGCATTTAGGGGAGTACTACGACAACACTACCCAACATATGTCCATAGGCATGTTACCATTCAGGGCCTTGTATGGCTATGACCCTTTATCTTTTGGGGAGATTTCTTTCGGTGACAGCAGGTCACCTATGGTACATGATTGGATACAGCAGAGCCAGGACATTCTCAGGGAGCTGAAGGATCATCTACAGAAAGTACAGAACCAACAAAAGGTCCAAGCAGACAAGCACAGGGTTGACCATAGTTTTGAGGTTGGTGACCTGGTCTACCTAAGTCTCCAACCATATAGGCAGGCTTCCATAAAAAGGAGCGGAGTAGACAAACTACAACCATGTTTCTTTTGGCCCTACAGAATCAATAGAAATATAGGGGTCGTAGCTTACGAGCTGGAGCTTCCATAGGGAAACAAAATACACAACGTCCTCCATGTCTCCTGCCTTAAGAAAGCCCTCAGCCAACACATCAAACCCATTGAGGTATTACCCCCCATGGATGAGGAAGGACAACTTGTTTTGATTCTGGAGGAGGTATTAGAAGTTAGAGAGATGAGGCTCAGAAACCAAAGCATCAAGGAGTACCTGGTCAGATGGAAGGATTTACCCATTGAGGATGCCACCTGGGAAAAGGAGCACGTGGTAAAAGAAACAGGTTTGGAATTGCTTGAGGAAAAGCAATTTCAAGCAGGGGAGACTGTAATGTCCCCCACCTCTTGATAAAGAGGTGTTGAGGAGAATCAGTGGCCTAGGCATCCCCACTAGGTCATAGTCTCACACTGAAGGGGAAAGTCAACTAGACTAAGGTTATATTCTTAAGTTGACTTGAAGAAAAAGGTTAAAAGGAATAAAAGATAACTCAATAAAAGAATAGAAGTTAACCCTGGGAGTTAATCTAACTCAACAGAGGAATAG
>JASDQU010588690.1:47083-61337 GCA_032191745.1 Picea mariana
GATGGTGATCTTGAAAATCTTCTCTTAATACTTTTCGAGCACAGAAACAAAATTGCAGGTAATCACTTACCCTCTTAAGATTCGACAAACCAATTCGATCTTAGTGCATCATCATCATCATCATCATCATCATCATCATCATCATCATCATCATCATCATCATCATCATCATCATCATCATCATCATCATCATCATCATCATCATCATCATCATCATCATCATCATACGGATACATAATTACATACCTATAAATTTTTTTATAACTAATATAATGTAAAATTGTACCATTGCAAGATATTTGTTCAAAAAACCATTATATGATTGCAAATTATTTTTGTTTACATAGTAAACTCATGGGAAACGGTGTATGTCAATTTTTATGCACCAAAATATATTTTTACATATATATTGAAAAGCCATCATATCATTGCAAATTCTTTTTGTTGACATAGTAAACTCATTGGAAACGGTGTATGCCAATTTTTATGCACCAAAATATATTTTTACATATAAGAAAGTAGAGATAGAAACATGTGTTTTTATCGAAAGTAAGAAAGTCAGTGAGCTATAGGTGGCTTTTAAGTTTATGCATGGCTTTCAACATAAAATTTTGACAGAAATCGTTAATTTAAAATAAATTAAAATGACACAGATCCATATAAATAGGATATCTGATCAAAAGGCATGAAATTCTAAGTAATTAGCATTGTTTATAAGAAAACAAATACCCTTTCAAAAGGTAATAAAGTTAATCGAATCAGCGTTGTCTATTGAATTGTAAGTGAAAAAATGATTTTTAAACATTGAGAAAAAAAATCTATAACAGAATCACTTGAAAGTTGAAGGTAGTAAAGCGAATTGTTCACTATAACAAGGGTGTATATCAATTTCGTTCACTGGTCACTTTAAACTTTTTTGTCCATAAACCTTGTTTCGATTAAGTGGACTAATAGATAGGTAGACAGAAAATTGATGGAGATTTGGATGAGGAGATTAATGTTGATTATTTCTTTTTTATGAAAAATTTAGTTATGTTGTAGGTTATATATAGATGATTTTATGGAATAGTTTATCAATTATGATGTGTTATTCATTATATATTAAGTTATGTTTGCATGTGTTTAAATGTTTTAAGGATGTTTATCAACAATATCTATTCTTAGTAAACTTTTTCAACTATTCCATTTTCTTACAAATTAATGAGATGTTTTTATGAATATTAAATTGATTTAATTTATTTGAATAAAAATATAATAGTTGATTTATAAATTTGAAATTCTTTATGAGAGTTATGAAATCATCAATCAATATAAGATTGATTTGAATAAAAATAAAATGAAAACAGTATGAGTGATTTATAAATATGAATGAGCTCATTTTAATGAATAGAAAATTGATTTGATTAAAAAAAATAATATAATTTATTTATAAATATATATAATATATTGATAATGTTTTTAGAGAAATTTAAAGGATATTTTTAAAATTATGGATAATATTTTTATTAAATTTATAAATTTGGATTAATTCCAAACACACTTACTTTCACTTTCTAATCAACTAAACTAATTTTTTAAATAATAAATATTTATAATTGTATAAAAATTAGTTTAAAAATCTTTAGTATCAATTCAAATAATATGAATTTCCCTGGCCAAATCATATTAATTTTTTTAATATATATATTAAAAACAAATAACATGCAATCGCCAAATCATACTAATTTTTTTAATATATATATTAAACAAAAGGTATATTACTTAAGATTTGTAATAAAAAGAGAAGATTTATAAAAAAGATAAACATGAATATTTATATATATGAACTAACAAAAGGTATATTACCTAAGATTTGTAATAAAAAGAGAAGATTTGTAATAAAAAGAGAAACATGAATATTTATATATATGAACTGGCATACGGTATTTATATACATCAACTGAGATTCCAGAATTACATATCAATAAGGATATGATAATTGGTATAAAGGAGTACAGTTGTACGGAGGTTTGCTGGATATTTTTGCAAGTTCTTTTGTATTCATGTTACACTTATTGAAAACGTGTTTTTAATAAACAAGAATATCTTTATACATGGCAGAAAGAAATATGTGTTTTATCACAGTTATTTTAACTAGGGTTGTCTTAAACATTGACCTTAATAGCAATTTTTTAAATTTAAATATGGTATTTAAAATATGAAAATGACATAGATCATCGAACTACATCCAGAATGTAGAAAAAGATAGCTTCGTCGAAAAGACAGGCAACGTTTTACCCTGCCTATAATTTTCAGTATTGTTTGAGTCAGTGACGGCATTCGATCCTTCTATTCCGATGAGGTAAGGAGTTAAGAAGAAGATATTTTGAAGTCTGTCCATTGAAAAGTCATAGATCCATGCGCACGATTGCGCAGTATAAAACTTTGACTTGTAACTTGAGTAGTTGGGAAAAGGCGGCAAAATCTTACAGACGTTAACTTTAAGAATCGCAATGCTTTATTGTATTTATGTATTAATACATTAATTAATAAATTATTAATATATTAATTAATTAATTAATATTTTAATAAATTAATGTAATATTTTTAATTTAAACATTACTTTAATATATTAATTAATTAATATATTAGCATTTTTAAATTAATGTATTATGAAATCAAATACATGAATATATTAATATTTTAGTACATCACTCTATTAATATATTTAATTGATATATTTTATAAAAAATACAATTAAATATAGTCAATCATTCTTATGGTCAACTATAGTTAATTATGGTGAAGGTCAACTATGATGAGCCATAATAAACTTTGGTGGATGTCACCACCATTATGACTAAAACATTGATACGTTAACACATTAATGTATTAATGAATTAATACATTAATTATTAAACAATTAATATTATCACATCAATGTTTGCATTGAATATAACTTAGGTGGTTGGGAGGAGTGATTTTTACTCTCTCCAAACAAACTCAAATCCTAAAGAGTGACATGTTTGTGCACTTAAATGGGTTTATAACATGTATTATTATATCAATCCATTAATACATTTAATAGATATATTGTATAAAAAAACACCATATTTATTATGTATATGGTTTTATTAAAATACTATATAAATATATATATTTATTAAAAATATCTTCTCAATACTTTTTATTTTTTATTATTAAAGATACATTTTTATCTATTAGATAATTATTAATATATTAATTAATAATATTTTATTACATATAATTTATTTTTAATATATTAGTTTATTAATATATTATTATTTTATTATTGTATTAATTATTAATAGTTTTGCAATGTATTAATTATTAATATATTAATCAATTAATACAATAATATCTTAACACGTGTTTTTATTTATTAATACATTAATTAATAGACTATTAATATATTAATACATTATTAATGCTATTAGTTTATTAATATTTTATTATTATATTATTAATACTTAAATATATTTATATAAAAATATAAGCATTAGTACATATTTAATTAATATATTACTTTATTATTATTTAATTAATACTTTAATGTATTTAAGTTAAAATATATTAATAATGTAATTTTACTTTATTATTTTATTAATAATTTATACATTTTTATGACTTCTTAAGAGAAAACATATGTTCTTAACCATTAGGCCTACTTAGGCTGTATATATTAATTATTTTTTAATATATTAATGGTTATCTCCAAAGCATATCCATAGTCAACTAGCAACAACCACTTTATAAATGTAGTTGATAGAAGTAGATGTGCATCATTTTCACTCTGTAAAATTAATGAGATAGATAACCATATATCAACCATTTTTTATAAAATGACTATTTCTAATAACTAATATTTGTTCAAAATTATGAAATTATTTGTGAAATTATGCCATTGCAAAATATTTGTTCAAAATGTCAACATATAATTGCAAATTCTTTTTTGTTGACATACTCAAGTCATTAAAAACTGTGTGAGACAATTTTTATGCACCAAAATATATTTTGACATATTAAAAAGTAGAAATAAAAACATGTGTTTTTATCAAAAGTAAGAAAGTAAGTAAGCTACAGTTGGATTTTAAGTTTATACATTGCTTTCAACATAATTTTGATAAAAATCTTTAATTTAAAATAAATTAAAATGACACAGAAATCAAAAAGGCATGAAATTCTATGCAATTAGCTTTGTCTATACGAAAACAAATACCTCTTCTAAAAGTAATAAAGTTAATCGAATCGGCGTTGTCTATTAAATTGGAAGTGAAAAAATGATTTTTAAACCATTAATTTATATACATTCATGTATTACATTAGTACATTATTATTATATATTATTACATAAATATAATAATTAATATATTACTATATTAATTATGTTTTAATATATTAATGGTCATCTCCAAAACATATAGGCACTCAATTAGCAACAACTACTTTATAAAAGTAATTGATATAAGCGAATGTACATCATTTTCACTCTTTAAAATTAATGAGATAGATAATCATATATCAACCATTTTTCATAAAATGATTATTTCTAGTAACTAATATAATGTAAAATTGTACCATTGCAAAATATTTGTTCAAAATGTCAACATATAATTGCAAATTCTTTTTTGTTAACATAATCAAATCATTAAAAGCTGTGTGAGACAATTTTTATGCACCAAAATATATTTTGACACATAAAAAAGTAGAAATAAAAACATGTGTTTTGATCAAAAGTAAGAAAGTAAGTGAGTTACAGTTGGCTTTTAAGTTTATGCATTGCTTTCAACATATAATTTTGATAAAAATCCTTAATTTAAAATAAATTAAAATGACACCGATTCATATAAACAAGATATTTAATCAAAAAGGCATGAAATTCTATGCAATTAGCTTTCTCTATACGAAAACAAATACCCCTTCTAAAAGTAATAAAGTTAATCGAATCGGCGTTGTCTATTAAATTGGAAGTGAAAAAATGATTTTTAAACATCGCAAAAAACAATCAATAACAGAGTCACTTGAAGGTTGAAGGTAGTAAAGCGAATTGTTCACTATAACAAAGGTGTATATCAATTTGGTTCACTGGTCACTTTAAAGTTTATTGTCCATAAACCTTGTTTCGCTTAAGTAGACTAGTACATAAGTCGACATAAAAGAGATGGAGATTTGGATGAGGAGATCAATGTAAATTATTTCTTTCTTATGAAAAATTTAGTTATCTTGTAAGTTATATATAGATGCTTTTATGGAATGGTTTATAAGTTATGATGTGTTATTCATTATATATTAAATTATGTTTACATGTGTTTGAATGCTATAAGGATGTTTATAAAAACATCTATTAGTAATATCCTTTTGCAACTATTCCGTTCTCTAACAAATTAATGAGATGCCTTTATCAATATTAAATTGATTTAATGCTTTGATTAAGATACAATTCCTTTTTTTAATGAGATGCCTTCATCAATATTAAATTGATTTAATGTTTTGATTTCTAACAAATTAATGAGATGTTTTTATCAATATTAAATTGATTTAATGCCTTGATTAAGATACAATTCTGTTTTTTAACAAATTAATGTGATGTCTTTATTAATATTAAATTAATTTAATTCTTTCATTAAGATATAATTAACTTGAATAAAAATACAATTGTTGACTTATAAATTTGAAACTTTATGAGTTATGAAATCATCAATCAATATAAAATTGACTTGAATAAAAATAAAATGAAAACAGTATGATTTATAAATCTGAGTTAATTTTAATTAATTGAAGATTTATTTGAATAAAGAAAATAATATACTGATTTATAAATAGAAATAATATATATGAGAAACTTTTTAGAAAAATTTAAAAAATGTTTTTAAAAATATGAATAATATCTTTATTAAATTTATAAATTTAGTTTAATTCAAAATATACACTTATTATCACTTTCTAATCAATTAAACTAATTTTTTAAGTCATAAATATTTATAATTATATAAAAATTAGTTTTAAAATCTTTAAAATTAACTCAAATAGTATGACTTTCTGTTACCAAATCATATTAAAAAACATTGTAATAAAACAAATATATATTTTTAATATATATATATATATATAACAAATAAGATGCCATTCTTTTATTTTGCCCGTATAATCACAAAAGGTATATTACTTAAGATTTGTAATAAAAGGAGAAACATGAATATTTATATATATGAACTGACATACGATATCTATATACATCAACCAAGATTCCAGAATTACATATCAATAAGGATATGATAATGGTTATAAAGGAGTAAAGTTGTACAATTCCTAGAGGTTTGCTGGATATTTTTGCAAGTTATTTTGTAGTCATGTTACACATTGAAAACTTTATATGGTGTTTTTAAAAAACAATAATATTTTTATACATAGCTGAAAAAAATATCTATTTCATCACAATTATTTTAACTAGGGTTGTTGTAAACATTTACCTTATACCAACTTCTTTAATTTAAATATGGTATTTAAAATATGAAAAAGACATAGATCATCGAACTACATCCAGATTGTAGAAAAAGATAGCTTCGTCGAAAAGACAACGTTTTACCCTGCCGATAATTTTCAGTATTGTTCGAGTCGGTGACAGCATTCGATCCTTCTATTTCGATGAGGTAAGGAGTTAACAACAAAATATTTTGAAGTCTGTTTATTAGGGTTGGAATTTCAAATTTATCTTATCTGTTAAGTGAAATTTTGATAACTGTTATTTGTTTTTTATGTCTGTTATTTTAGTTTAACTCCAAATTCATGAGTGTCAAATTGTTTATCAGTGAATGGATATTCAATTAACTATTAACATTTTATGTAAACTAGGACTATGAACTAATTAAATTTCAAGAATTGAGAGTCTGAAACTAATTAAATTTTATTTATTGTTATATTTAATCGTCCAACAAACTTTTGTCCAACCCTTCTTTAATATAAGGTCTAGGTAAGTAACACACTATAATAAACTAAACACCTAAAATATATGAAGAGTTGTAATTTTTTATACGTGTTAATTTTGACTTGTGAATTTTGTATTCACGTGTCACATACTTCTATATCAAAAAAAAAGAGAGAGAAAACGTCATGCGGTACGTCAAATTCCAAAATTCCAAGCCTGCTGTTCATTGAAAAGTCATAGATCCATGCGCACGGTCGCGCAGTATAAAACTTTGACTTGGAACTTGAGTAGTTGGAAAAAGGCGGGAAAATCTTACAGACGCTAACGATAAGAATCCCAATGCTTTTCGGGCGTGTGCATACGATTTTTTTACTTTCACACTTATCGGTCGGTTCTCGTGACATTTCTAGTGGCTAGCTTGAAACAGGACAACATTACTTAAAATATACAGTCCCGTTTCCGTATTCCCGATTCAAATATGAGTTGGATGTAGCTTTAATGGCTAGGCATCAGGATACAGGTCAAAGTTTTATACATCCCGACCGTGCTCACGGATCTATTGCTCTTTCCATCACGACCGTAAGCTTTCCAGTGCGTAGACAGACTCCAAAAACCCTGCGTTTACTGCTTTACCTCAGAGGAATGGTAAATCGCGATGTCATTCTTCCCTCAAATTCAATACTTCATGGTAAACTCGCTGCCTATATATACTACTTATCTAAGACTTTTGCTTTATCTCTCCATTCTATCTGCAGAGTCAATCCTACAGTGAATGGAAGTCCAAGATAAATTTCGATCTTACGAAGAGTGCCAACGCATAGCTTCGAATCCAGTTTTTCTCATACAGTACAAGCAAGCAGAATCTGATCTCTGATTGTAAACTATCACAGAAGATGGTTCCATTTCCATTTCCCCTTGACAGAAATTATTTGTGGGCTTCTCAAATGAAGCCCTCACTGTGTCCCTCTTCACCAAATGCTAATGGGAACAGTTATGGGTCTGCACAAGTAAGCCAACAGCAAGTTGGTTATTTATGGCGAGATATCTAGGGAGTCAACTCTTGGAAGGGACTTCTTGATCCCATGGATCCCATTCTCAAAGCTGAGATTCTCAGATACGGTGAATTTGCGGAGCTTTGCTACGACGCGTATGATGACAGACACTACTCTGAATATTATGGAACGTGTAAGTACAGTAAATGTTCTCTTTTTGAGAAAACGGGTTTCGGTAATTCTGGCTATCAAATAACCAAATATATATACGCTAATACTCATGTGTTAGGCTCGTTCTTTGGAGAGAGATCAAGAGATGAAGGTGTTTGGATAGGTTTTATTGCCGTTTGCACGGATCCAAAAGAGTTAAAGAGGCTGGGACGACGTGACATAGTGATTGCCTGGCGAGGAACAAGTACACCGCAGGAATGGATAGGAGATTCYAAAGACATATTAGTTACCGCTAMACTATCTCATGCCAGATCACATSGGACGCCTACTATTGCGACTGTTCTAAATTCTCCAGATCGAAATGTTCGAATAGAAAAGGGATTTATGGATTGTTATACTTCTATGAATGAAGAATCTGAAAAATGCAGTAGAAGCGCCAGAGATATTGTAGTGGACGAGATAACAMGGCTCCTGAAACAATACAAGGGCGAGATTCTGAGCATAACATTGACAGGACACAGCTTGGGAGCAGCCCTTGCTACGTTAAGTGCATATGATATCAAAGAGACGGTGAACACGAGTATGCGATCAGCTATTCCGGTCACAGTGATTTCCTTCGGCTCTCCTCGCGTGGGAAACCCAACCTTCGCCCGACGTATGGAGGAGATTGGCGTCAAGGTTCTCAGGTTGGTAAACAAGCACGATGTGGTTCCCAAGGTCCCTGGATTTTTTATGAATGAAAGGATGGGATGCCTCAGCAAACTCCTGGATAGGCTTCCCTGGACATACTCGCATGTGGGCATCCAGGTTTCTCTCGATATCGAAAGCTCCCCGTTTCCCTCTGACTTTCATAGTTTAGAGGTGTATCTACATTTACTTGATCGCTTTGTTTCTGAGTAAACGCCTTTCAAATCCTCAGGGAAAGATCCAGCTCTTTGGATCTGGTTCTTGTCAACCAAAGCTGCCATTTATTAATAGAAAGGCTTCGTATACCACCCTACTGGTGGCAAGAAATAAATAAAGACCACCCCAAAATGGTGGATGGCAAATGGAGACGGCCCGCCAGATCCCTAGATCTCCAAACGCAGACTGCAACCCCCTTGTATGTTGACCTATGATTAACACCGTTGTTCAAAATCTTGTATGTTGACCTATGATTAACACCGCTGTACAAAATTTGGTTAGGAATTTAGAAGTAGCTCAGGAATTGTAAATTTAGGTTGAAATTTCACATTTTTGTTCAAATTTCACAATTCTATTGTTTTAGAGTTTCTTAATGCTATTGAATTAGTTTGTAATTGAAGAAATAAAAGATGCGTAAACAATTGCATAGCTGGATTTCAGCGGTAGTTATAATTTCACCAAAAATTCAAATACATAAATCTTTACATTTGTTCAAAATTAATTCATATAAAATAATATTATTTAAATTAATTCATATAAAATAATATTATTTAAAGTCGTTGTTTTCTTTCTTACTAAAGTTGAAATGAAAAAATAATTTGGTTTCTTACTTTGAAATGTAAGAAATTTTGTTTTTATTATTTATTTAAAAATAGTGATAATATTAAGAGGAATAGCTACAAATTAGTTAATTCTCCAATCCCCGTCTCAAGATTGTATTTATATTTCTTTTAATTAATCTATATGTTTTATTCAGATTAAATATAGATGCAAGACTTTCTAAATTTATTACTTGCAATTTGTATATATACATAAACATTTTTTTTAATTTTTAATATAAATTATTAAAGATAAAAATATTTTGTTATAATTATTTTATTTAGAAAATATTAATATATAAGTGACAACTTAATTTTATTTTCTAATACACAAATCATAAACATAAATAATTATTATTCAAACATTTTTAACATATACATGATACGAAAAAAATAAAATAGTAAAGAAAATATCAACATATAATTAATATCCCCTAGATGGGGTGACACTTGTCAAGCATTAGACACTTTTCCTGCAAGGAGTTAGTGCGGTGGGATAGTCACGGAAGTTTAATGGTGCACCAGGCTTGGTCCTTCGGAGCTGGTACAATGCATCAAGGTAACATCGCCTTAGCATTCATGGCACCCCAAATTGTTATTTCTCTTGTCAATATACATGTAATCTCTTGGTGTGGTTCTTATCTCCTATGTTTTCCCTTGACTATGCATTTTCCACCTTCAATATTTGTCCAAGGGAGTCAAATCTCTATTAATTTTATTTTCCCCGCATCAAGCTTCTTCTTCAATTCCTCCCCTAGTGGTGTCGAAGCCATGCCTCGTGAGAGAGGTAGGCTCAAACGCTGGATGGTCTACTAGATTCTAGTAGGTCAGCATCGGTGCACATGCCCACCCTCTCTTTCTCTCAATCATGGTAGTAGCTTTGTCAACCATCATTATTCTAACCAAAGCTGGCGCGATGATGCCCAACCTACGCCCCAATTGCCCGAACCAGAGATAAATTATGGTGGTTGTATAGTGGAGGAGGAGATTCCTCCTAATTGGGAGGAGGACATCACGGAGTAGAAAGAAGAAACCGACACTACCCTCCTTTTGAATTATCATGATATTTCCATGGGCGGTTGTGTGATTGAGGAGGAAATCCCTCCACAAAAGTAGGGCGACTTCATGCAAGGTGCAATCCCTAATATTAGTGGACCACACAATGAAACCACTGGGATTGATTGGGATGATTTTTGGGCCGAGGTGGAGACCCATCTAAAGTAGCATACGGGGGAGCCAACCCATCCAGTCTCGAAAATCCATGATTTTTCTAGTCCTCGTAGACTTATGGAGGACCATTTAAATATGATATTTGAGATGAGACGAGATATGGCTGACCAGCTTCACAACCAACACGCCCTCAACAAACATCTGGATATGCTACTTGATTCTCTGTCAAGCGAGCCTACGAAGAGTCGTTTCCCAACATGCTTCGAATCATTTTCCTTCATCGTCTGCCATGATGGAAGTCTCGGTTCACATCAAATTTAGTTTCTTTATTGTTATGTTATCAGTCTTAGTTCGGATGCATTTACAGTCAAATTATGTTCTACACAAACTCTGGTATATTGGCTTGCCTATGAACATTGCAAGCTACCTATTCTAGTTTTCGTGATAGTTTTTGGCGAGTTTTATTGTATGTTTGGACATGTATCACTTTTTTGACACCTTAAAATAATACAAGCTCTTTTTTATTTAAAAAAAAAACTTATAATTAATATCGTTTTTAAATAACTATTATAGCAACATTTTATTTTGGGATATAAAATATACAATAAAGAAAATAAACCAATTTAATTAAAAAAAAATTCTATCTTTTATTTTATTTTTATAATTTTATTTTATTTGTATAAATTAAATTAAAAGTTACATAATTCGTTTTATATTTATATACTATTTATCTTGTTATTAATTTTTCTTTCTATTTGGATTTATGTAAATATAAAAACTATAACATAATAAAGCAAATATAAAGATAAGAGTCCTATTATACCATTATTAACAAATTTCCCCTCCTTCAATGCAATCCTTCTTAACTTGGTAGAGAATTAAAAAATTCTCAACCATTTTTATAATTTTTATAATTGATATTTAAATATCAGTTTGGTTAGCATGTTTTTATAATTTTTATAATTAATATTTAAATATCAGTTTGGTTCGCATGTCTTTATAACTTTTATAATTAATATTTATTTTTCAATTTGATTCCTAGATATAATCACATATTATAATTTTTTTTTAAATGATTTGAAAATGCCGTTATATTTCTAAAGTTGTGAAAATATATAATATTAAATTTTTAGTAATTATTCTTTATTTTCTATCTTTTAATAATTATTATCTACTTATTTAAACATTTTCTCTATAAAATGTTTTTTACATTAAACATAACAAAATATACACTGAATTAAATAAATAAAGTGCATTCTACAAAACAAGATCCATTCACAAAAATTTCAAAAAAATAAAATATCAAGTTCTTCAACTTTGTTGTAGAAATATATTAGTTGATATGCATTCTTTCAAATCTCTTTGTTTGAATTCTTGTACCCACTGCATGGTATATCCCATCTTTTTCCAGCTCCATTTTTTTCTTTGATAGTTGATCAGCTTCCTTATTGTATTCTCTATATATGTGTTGTGCTTTTAGTTGTTGAAACTTCCCGCTCAACACTCGAATTTTTGCCATCCAAGGATGAAGAAAAACCACATGTAAATTGTTTTCATGAGAAAACCAGCCAATAATAGTCTTCGAGTCTCCTTCTAGTTGTAAATACACCACAGGGCTAAAACTTCACCCTTGATATTAGTTCCAGTACCATATTTCATATTAAGGCTGAAAATACCCAAAATTGGACATTTTAAAATAGCATCAACCCCAAATTTTGTGCCCTTACATTGTGAGGCTCCATCAAAAAATCTCACTGCCAAGTTCCAATTTAACAAGGGAGGCCTAGCAATCCTTATATGTTGAACAATTAATGTGTAATTTTTTTCACCGAAGCCCTGTATAATTCTATTGCAAACCATGACCAGAGATGGTGTATGTTCATAAAAAATAACCAAGTTCATGTGCTTCTAAATCTCCCAACAAATATAACAAGGAATTTATTTCCAGTATTCCATCTTTCTTATCCAAAACTGAAAACACTCATTAATTTTTCCTCCCTCCCTTAACCTATTTAGTTTTAGTTCCTTTAAGATTGAGATCCATATATCTTTGTTGAATTGACACACAACAAATAGATGATTCAAGGTTTCCTCATTTTCCCCATAGAGGACACATCTGCTAGGTCCAATCAACCCTCTTTTTGTCAAATTTTCCCAAGTGAGAATTTTTTTGTTCAAACATTAACAAACAAAATAATTTAACTTTAAAAGGTACCTTCTACTTGCAAATTTCTATGTACCAAGACAATTGACATCCCTATGTATCCTCCAACATTTGTACTTCATAAGTTGTTTTGGCATTAACATATCCTCCTTTCGTATTCCACGACCACACTAAAGTACCCTTTTTTGCATTTAATTCAAAAACCGACCCAACTAAACCTTTAGCATATTTATCCCATTTCTCTTTTTCCCCTCACTCTAGACCAAGAGTCTCTACCTTCTTCCATCTTAATGAACTTGAATCCTCAATATCAATTGTCCTTGCTTGTGCAAGAAATTTTATCCCTTGTGCGTGCAACATACTAATTAAATTCTTTAACATTTTATAATAAGATGGTGACCCAATCATTTGATCTACTCCAATTCTAATGTCCCACCAATTTCCAGGATTCCAAACCAGCCAATCAATTATGATGGATAATGAGGATGTTAATTCTCTCCAACAATTTGACATACCAGCCCAATTTTTCCTTCCTTCCCTAAACCAATCAACAATAGTTTTCTTTTTCAAATATTTTTTGTGAGTCACTTCATGCCAGAGTCCAGGAACCATTAGGAACCTCCACAAGCTTTTTGCTGCCAAAGATTTTCCAAAAGAGAAAATATTTTTTGTACCCCACCCTCCTGTCTTTTTTGGTTTAGCAATTCTTTTCAAGTTTACCAAGTGCATACCTTATTTTACTTTTTTCCCAGTCCATAAGAAACTAAACATCCTTCTTCTAATTTTGTTTAGTAAGATTTTTGGAATCTTAGCCAATGAGAGCCAGTAAACATGTATGCTTTCTGGTATAGATCTTACAAGAGTGACCATGCCCCCTAAAGTAAGCCATCTATGACTCCAATGTTTCCTCCTCCTGAGTTAAGAGGAACAACTTTCTTTTTTATTTTTTTAATACCAATACTTTGTCATCCTCCTTTTAAAAACCCCCTGAAAAGTCAGAATAAAGATTATATAAATAAAATTCTAGTTGCAACAATTCCTCCTTTGCCAAGAGCTTTTTGTTTATTTCCCACTTAATAACCAATGACTTAAGAAGTTTGAGTTTTTGAACAAGTGAGTCCATAGGATTTAAAATCTCTGTCTCCAAGAGTCTATTCCAAGACGATCTCACTAAGTTTACAAAATCTGGTTCCTCCAACCATACATAATTGAATTTAAAAAGATAACAATGCTTTTCCTTTTCTTGTTCTAAATGTAGAATCAATGGCATGTGATCGAAAATCTTAAAATTAGTCACCCATGATCTGTATCTGAGTCCTGACAAGGCTAA
>JASDQU010588690.1:62626-76529 GCA_032191745.1 Picea mariana
CTTGTTCTAAATGTAGAATCAATGGCATGTGATCGAAAATCTTAAAATTAGTCACCCATGATCTGTATCTGAGTCCTGACAAGGCTAACTCCTCATTTATCAAAAATCAATCCAATCTCTTAGCAATGTAATCATGATCCCCTCTTCAATTTCTCCAGGTAAGAAGAATTTTTATTGGCTCAACATCAACCAGACCTTCATCTTATATCAAATGGCTAAAGTAGGAGTGCAATGGATCCGATCTAGAGTGGGGACCCCACACTTCTCTATTTGAAATGGTAAAATTTAAATTTCCTCCCAAAATTAGTTTGTGATGTTTGAGCAACCCAACCCTCATAATCTTATCCCAGAAAACCTGTTTGTCTCTATATGGGCCATAACAATTAACCATCTCTTCATAAAAGCAGAGTCATAAAAGCAGAGAAGTCATCTCTTCTCAGATTCCATGCAGATCACAACCCGCCCGATAAACCTAAGGAATCCACCCCACATAAATTCCACGTAGAGAGGAGTTTAGTAAAAATATCCCTCACTTTGAGTTCACTGACCATAGTGTCCTTGATAAGAAGAAGGTTTTACAAGAGATAAAAACCTTTTGAGGGCTAAAAAATTTGGATCACCCCCAACTCCCCTAACATTTAAGGTTTACTAAAATCATTTTTTTAACCCTTACAAGGGATTTCTAAGCTCTGTGCGCCCTTGGACCATCTATAACCAGAAATCCTGAAATAGCATTAGTCTCCGTCACTTTTCCTAGCTTCCTAATACTTCTTGTTTTGAGCGCAGAAAAGTCTTTTTCCAGGGCTCCAAACACAACCCCTTCAAAGTTAGTTGAATCTCCCACCGAACTACACACTGAGGCCGTTTTCAGTTTCTCATCCAAAGGGACCTTTACCGAAGATGAAGGCAGAGGTTCTCCTCCCGAGTAGATTGAAAGAGGATATCGATTGAATACTTCTTTATAAAAGGGTATAAAGTTAACTAAGGAATCATCAATCTCACTAAGCACAAATGGGTATGTCTGAGTGTATCCTCCCAAGGATTCTAAAGAGTCCTCTGCAACCCCAAATATTTTTGGTTCCAGACTGTTAGAAAAAGTTGGCTCAATCGATCGAAAAAGTGGTCCTTCAAGATTTATGGAAGCTCGCTCCTACAATACCTCCCTGGTCTTAGCCACAGGATTCTAAGAAAAGGATGGAAAATAGGTCTTCCTATCTCCCAAAATACTAACATCAGGCTCCCTAAACGAGGACTCGGCTCCAACAACCATCCCTTAAAAGCCCCCCACGACAGTTTGTATGTATTTGAACAAAAGCTTTAATGAAAAAAAAAAAAATCTACTTAAATGCAAGTAACAACAAGATTCTAAATATCTACTTAAAGCCAACTTATCTCGTAATATTGATATTTTTTTTAAATATTGAAAAATCAAGCCATTGAAAGGGCCTATGTAAGAATGAAAACAAAAACCTCTCTAAGCAGGGAATATATATATATATATATATATATATATATATATATATATATATAATGTTAGTATAGCTTTCAATTCAACTATTTGCACACGTTCTTTTAGAATGAGGCATTAATTAACTAAATACCAAATGATTCAATACTTTTCAAATACTTTAAATGCTTGATGTCTTATAAACTATTAAAACGATTGATTCATAAATTATTAAAAAACAAAAACAAGTATTCTTTACTTAAAACATAAAACTAAATTTTTGCAAATATTTTTTATTAAGTTTATATCATATGCATTGGTGAGTACAATAAGTTTTAAAAACCTGGATTTAGTAAATTTTTTCTCTACAACGTTACTCTTAAATTTCATGAAAGGAAACATTGCACTCCATTATCATAGAATTCCATGAAGGACTAATACCTGGATTTAGTAAATTTTTGCTCTACCACGTTACTCTTAAATTTCATGAAAGGAAACATTGCACTCCATTATCATAGAATTCCATGAAGGACTAATATGTACATAATTATATAATAAAATCTTGGTTCATCTCCTTGTTTTCTTATGACTTCACTTCTAGAATTCCATGGAGGACACACGTCCTATTCTTATTTTCTCCCATTAGTGCAAGATCATTGTGTACATAATTATATAATAATCTCTTGGTTCATCTCTGCGGAGTGTTATGCCCTCTCATCTACGCTTGTGCTTTGACACAATGAATAAAATTTTGAAAACGTACACTAAAATCAAAGCTAGTTGCGGCTGTTATTGCATGGTCCCTTCCCTTTCACAACCTTTGGTTGCTCATATTTCATTATCATTTTTTAATAATTTGAAAATCCTATATACGAGATTAGTGTGAAATTTCAAAGAAAATGATATCTAAATGTTTGTATCTTGGGTTACATCAAATTTAGGGGGACGATCTACATCTTAGAGTTCTAAGGGATTTTATGCCAGGAGAAATATGACCTAGGGTTTGATGAATACCATTAATCTCAAGAATCGATGGTGCCACTGCATTGTGCACACACTGGATTGGGCATTTCCATGAAGCCTGGCATCGAGGGGGCACGAACCCCATCCTAACATAATGTTGTTATTAGTGGAAAGGGACTCGTTTCAAAGGGAGTAGTTGGATCACACCTCGCCTTCAAACAATCACTTCCATCTAAAGGGAAAAAACCATAGGAAAAATCAAGCAAGGGGAAATTGATTTAGACAGAGCCCGAATCATCCGGTCCAAAGGTGGCTCATGCTTGGGAACTAGAGAAATGTCTCCTACAAAACAAAACAATGTTGAAGTATGAGATATTACCAGAACGTATGGGGGAGAATACACAATACATGGAAGATCACATGCTCATTGGTAAATTTTTGAGCTTATGGCCATCAAAATGATATCTTGTCAGATGGATCAAGGCTTGGTGGAAGTCCAAAGGTGATATTGATCTTGAAGTGGGCTGTAAGTTTTTTTTCGCAATGATATTCCATAAATTGGAAGATCAGTATTGGGTCTTTGAAAATGGGCCCTATTTTTTCAATTTGGTTGGGCTATACCTGAGATTCTGTACTTAACACTTTATTCTAGAGAAGGATGATTTCACACATGTGGATCTGTGTCTACATGGAAAATTCCAAGCCTCTTCTAGGTTCCATATGTCTAGAACATCAATATAATGACTTGATAAAAAAAACATTCTATGAGTGCATCCCATTCTACTGCAAAAAAATCCATGAACACAGACATATGTTCAAGGATTTCCTGTTGAATTCCCYACCCAAAATGGAGACCACATTTGTTAGGGACCTAACCTCCCTAACTCCTCATGTAGGTAGAATAATATATCTTCCATGTAATAAAGGCCAATATTAATGAGGCCTAGTAATAAGGAAGTATAAGTCAAATGTAAGAAGACCCAATAGAAGCTTCCACTTCTAGAAGATCTCCCTCTAGATTGTTCTTTTGGTAGATAGATTTTGTATAAATAGGATTCGAGGGCATGAAAAGTTTTTTCTTGGATATTATTGTAACAGAGTTCTACTCTGCTAGAGGTTTCTCCCTCGAAGAGGAAAGTGAACATTTATATCATTAATAAAGTTGTTATTTCTGGTGTTATTATGGTATTATTCAGATATTGATCTGATTATGTCAATATTGTTCTTCTATTTCTTGCTAAATATTTATGTTATTCATACTCTATTATATTTGGAATATTGGAAGTGGTATCAAAGAACTTTCCTCGGCATAAAATTGTGGGTTAATTTTTTTTAGGGTAGAGATGTAATATGACGTCTTAAAAATACAAAGATATATCGTTCACCACATAAATCCACGGTTGGGGAAGCATACACGCAAGAAATACAAGTGGTACTTAAGCGCACATTGTTGGCTACCCTTGTAACCCATGTTGGTACCCCTTTGTGTGGTAACATATCAGAAAACACATGTATATAGATCGACCTAGATATCATAAATCCCTTTGTAGATAAATCAATCGACTGCCTGACTACTATAGTGCCACCGAGAACAACACTTGGGAAGATACTCCCTAGTACCTAGGTAGTCAGGTAGTATCACTAAGGGCACAATATAGCCTCCTTAGTTGGTGCCCTGAGATATTGAGATGAGTACTAATGTTGGACCCCACATGTATATCATAGATTTATAGGACAAGAAAAACCCTTCTCTGTAGAAACCATGAATACCCTAATCATTGGGACGAAAACAAAAACAAAAAAGACAAGATCTATTGGTGTGCAACTATGCATGTTTCATTCTAGTTGTGAAATTACTACACACTTCTTCCTGTTAAGAATTTGGGAATTTCAACACTGTAGTATTCTTCAAATCAAAGTATAACTTCGCATGAGTGAAAAAAAAAGTATGGATCCTGCTGGCACCATTATTTGAGCCCTATCCCAATGGATTCCTATCTTCACCCCGATCGCAATCATACCTATCATTTTTCAGAAAAAAAAATTTCCCGTGGACATGAACCCCTTCCGACCTCCTTATTTGGGCCTTACACCATTGGATTTCCCTTATTGCCTCAATCGTCGTGATGCCCTTAACCCATAACTCCTTTTATGTGTGGTCTCACCTGTCCCTTTCCATTTCCCCCCTTCATCATGGTGCACACCTATAGCCAAGACTTGGTGCTTCAATTTGTTTCCCTTTGCATTGATAGAGACCCAATAGGAATTGCGGTAGTTTAGTGCCAATATTGCCACCATCAATAAAAAGATGCATTCCTCCATAGGCATAAGAATGGAAACCATAAAATAGGACCTCTCTACCCATCGTGCATCCTTCACTTGCATGATCCATAACAAGATGAATATCCATCCAGAACTTACATCCTCTGATCCACCTTTGCACCTTGAAGGAGAAAATTCCTCCAATTCATAGAATTTTCAGTCCCACCACTTTCAATGTGACCTATGCTTTCCGCATGTGGGTGTGAACAAATTTGAAGGCTTGGATCCAATCATCTGGGTAACTCAAATGGAACATTATTTATCTTTGTACAACATTACAAATGAGTTGGCCAAATTCTGTTATGGTGTTCTCCATCTAGATCAAGAACGTTTGCAATGGTGGCAATGGAGAAAAAATACATGCCAAGGATATGTGGGTTGGACACAATTAGTTGCAAATCTTTATGAGTTCTTTAACACTGACACAAACCATTTAGGCCATTTGAAAAATTTGAAACAATACTGGCACAGTGGAATACTTTATAACTACTTTTGAGCGATTGGCTTTTCGCACAGAGGGCATGTTTGATGTTTTTTTCCGAATTTGCTTTATTAGTAGCCTAAAGGATGAGATTTGTGCCCACATCCTCATGGATCGCCCTCAAATTTGGGTTGAAGATACTAAAATAGATAAGGAAGCACAACAAGTTGTCTCTTCTCAAACCAAAAAACCCTTACTCATTCCTCACCTTAAACTAGTCACTCCCCGTTCTCCATCTACTCCACTAAAGATCCATAAATTGACCCGGGAAGAAATGGTTGAAGGACAACTCAAGGGCCTTTATTATAATTGTGATGAAAAATATTTTCTTGGGCACAAGTGTAAGGAACAAAATATTTTTATGGCCATCTATGAGGATGTTTTTGAAGAAGATATTGAAGCTCCTCCAATGGTCGAGTCACCTGAACCCATTTACATGACTCAACCTTCCAACCCTCTAGAAGTTGAACTGGTCATTTCCCTAAATGCTCTCACTAGCTTCTCTACTCCCCAAACCCTCAAGCTAATTGGTTGCATTAAGCATCGAAAGGTCATCATCCTAGTTGACAGTGGCAGCACCCATAATTTTATTCATCATTGCATTTCCCAAGAAACTAACTTTTATATCCGAGCAGTCCAAATCTTTCAAATCATGATTTCTAATGGAAGGTACATTAAATTTGGGGGGTTTTGTGAAAATATGCATCTCCAAATTGTTAAGTACCACATGAAATTGCATATGTTTGTTATCAACATGGGTGGTCATGATATTGTATTGGGTATCAAATGGATAAGGACTTTGGGCCCCATTTTCATGGATTTGAAGGAATTAACCATGCAATTCAACCAAGAGGGCCAATAGTTTAAGTTCCAAGGAATCATAGCAGGTTCCCCTGAGATCATCAGTTCCCATCGCATGGAAAAGATCCTCAAAAAAGGTTATTCCTACATTATCACACAACTCCATTCCATTCACTCCATTGAGACACGCTCTATGCCTCCTGACCTCCAATCCATCCTCTCCAAAAATATATTTGTTTTTTCCACTCCCTAGGGCCTTCCTCCTTCCCGCGGTTTTCATGATCATTACATTCCCCTTTCCCCGAGAATCCTTCCTCCCAATGTTCATCCCTACTGTCATCCCTATTCCTAGAAAAATGAAATTGAGAAAAAATTTCAAGAATTGCTTGCCCCGGGTGTTATCCGTCTTATTACTAGCCCCTATTATTCTCCTGTGGTCATGGTACTTAAGAAAGAAGGATGTCGGTGCATGTGTCCTAACTTTCTCACCCTCAACAAACTCACCATCAAAGAAAAAATTCCCATTCCTATCATTGATGATCTCTTGGATGAATTAAGTGGTTCTCAATTCTTTACTAAACTTGATCTTTGTTTTGGCTACCACCAGATACGTATGAAAGAGGCCGACATACCTAAGACTTCATCTCGAAATCGTGAGGGTCACTATGAGTTCTTGGTCATTCCCTTTGGCTTGTGTGCTTTTCTAGGCTTAACAGGATATTATCGCAAGTTTGTTAAGACTTATGGAAATATTGTGGCACCTCTCATTATTCTCCTTAAAAAGAATTATTTCACTTCTTACCATACAACTACTTAACTGACTCATTTTCAAGCAGTATATGGACAAAAGACACCTTCAGTTCTCTCATACATGCCCAGTGTCTCGAAGGTCCAGGCGGTCAACCAAAGTATTACAGTTCACGAGGCTATTATTTGTACCCTGAAAGAGAATTTGGTCATGGCTCAGAATCGCATGAAGAAACAAGAAAATCAAGGTCATTACGAATGTCAATTTGTTGAAGGAGACCATGTGTTTCTTCAACTGCAACCTTATAAGCAGACTTCACTCAAGGTTATCCAGATGGATATTGGTGGCCACACACCTATTCCAACTGGCTCCTCTTGTCCATTTTTGTTCAACACGTCTTTCTGTATTGCTTTATAATTGTGAGTTATACACTTATTGGGGTTTCATGAAGCCTCACAAATTATCCAGGTGGATATGGGTGGCCTAACACCTAATCCAACTGGCCTATTTTGTATGTTTTCATGTCAGCACATCTTGTTGTACTTTCAGGGTTGTTTTGAGGCCCTAAACATCATATTTTTTCTTGCCACATTCATATTGTAGATAGAGTCAGAGTATGATGATGGAATGTCTAGCTCTCTAAAATACCTTTCCAACAAGCTATCACGCGCCTAAAATGGAGGTCATATGCAAAAGTTATGACCCTAGGAAGTTGAGGTACCAAATTACACCAACTTACCCATAGGTCCCACATGACTTTTGGCATTTCACCTTCTAAGGATAGGTTTTTGGATGTCTAGGGTTTTTCAATTCATGAGTAATATGAAAAGGGCCTATTGAGTCTCATTATAATCCATTCTTCTCAGACGTATGCACGTAGTAGACACATTTCTTCTAAGAGATAGATACCACCATTTGAGCAAGTTTCAGTTCTGCAGTTTTACAGTTTTAGCCTATTTCATTATTTAATAGAAGATATTGTTCACTAAATATATGTGTTATTCTTCCTATATCTATGTTTATGGTATTCAATCTGTAATCATTTCGTTCCGTTCCTAAATCCGGATCAGTGGTATCATAGCGGTCTTCTCTTCATTTATTTTTATTCGTGCATGTCCCCGACAAGGTCTAGGTACAAGAAGTTGGGACTCGAGACAATCGATCCATTACTGGATCGGTCGCTTCGAGCCCGAAAACAACCCATGAGATATGAAAAGAAAGATGATGAAGCAGGAGATCCTATTAGAATGTTGCTCGAGGAGGCCCTCGTGCAACAAAGGAACGAAATGATGGACAACTTCGCATAGATCCTTCGACGGTTGCCCATGGGAGAAGCATCTTCATTAGGCGGCCATGCAACACCCTTCAAGCTATAGGTAAATTTTGATATTCCATTATTTGAAAGACTGATAAATGCAGATGTTGTAGATAAATGGTTGAATCTGCTTGAAGGATATTTTTCGGTCCACAATTTTTCCAATCGGGAAAAGATCACTTTTGCACTCCTTAAGGTCATTCCCCATGTTAAAGAATGGTGGGATACTTACTCTGAGCAAAGGGACATGGAGGAATCTGAAATTTTTGTGGTGGACCGTACATGGGATCCCTTCCAGGACACCATTAAAGAACAATATTACCCTGTTGGAAGCTATGAGGACCAGTACACTAGATGGACCACCCTATGTCAAGAAAGAGACTAGACAGTACCAGAATTCACCAATATTTTCCACTACCTCTGCACCAAATTGGGTATCAAAAATTCAGAGAATCATATGGTGCTCAAATACCGCGGTTGTTTTCATGGATACATTCTAATAGAAATGGAGTTCCTGGACATCGTCTCTTTTGGCACAACTTATAGATACACCGTCAAGATCGAGCAGAAATTTAAGAAGAAATTATGAGAGTTTGGATCTGCAAATCCCTCATAGCCGAAGTAGGGCAAAGGCAACCCCAACCCACAAAGAAAATGACCAAGTCATGATGGTCATCCTCAGGATAATCATTCCAAGCCACAACACAAGAAGGGCAATGAGAAGATGAAGAAGGACATGGGAAAATGGTTTGTGTACCATATAAGTCCTCGGCACAACATCGACGAATGTATCTCCAAGAAGTCCCTCGTGGTCGAGCTAAATGATTCTGAGTCAAATCCTAAAGGAGGGAAGCGGATTATCGATGTTGAACCCAATTCCATGGTTGTTTCCACCAAATTCTGGCCAAGTGAACCAAAAGAACCAGAGGAACGAGAACGCCTCTTTAACTCGCAAATGTGGGTCAAGGGGACTCTTATTCACTTCATTGTTGACAACGATAGTCAGAAGAAACTGATTTCAGCAGAGTTCATCAAGCAGCTGAACCTGCCAACGACACTGCACCCACAACCCTACACTATTGGTTGGATTCCTCATGGAAGAGATCTGTGTGTCAACCAACAGTTCCATTTGTCCTACAACATCAAGCCTTTCAAGGATGAGGTACTTTGTGACATTTATCCCCTTGAATTTTGTGATGTTATTCTAGGAAAACCATATTTGTGGAAGAGTCATGCTGTGTATGATTCTATACCCCAAAGTGTTATTATTACTTTGGGTAGAAAATTGTACAGGATCCCAGAGGTGGCACCGCCTACTTCTATTTCTTTAATCTCTGCTAAGCAATGCAGTAAGGTCATTTCACAGAATGGGAAGTTTGTCTTCTTTGTGATCCCTTCTCACAGTAATAAGAAGTTCACCGCCACATATGTGGCCTCTACACAACACCTCTTTGTGAAGAAGAAGTAAGTGGAAGGGATCGTGGAAGAATACAGAGACATCTTTGTCTCACCTACAGGGGTACCGACACACTGCCAATTCAAGCATCCAATTGATCTGACCCCCGACACACCTCTACCTAATGGACCAGTATATTGATGGTCACTGATGGAGAATGAAGAAATCAGGCATCGGATCCAAGAGCTTCTTCAAAAAGGGCACATCAGACCCATCTCCTCCCCTTGCAGAAGCCTGATTTTATTGGTGCAGAAGAAGAACAGGACATGGCGACTCTGCATTGATTATAGAGACTTAAACAAAATCACAGTCAGGAACTGCTATCCCATTCCTAGGATTGATGACCTTCTTGACCAACTCAAGGGGGCAAAGTTATTCAGCAAGATTGAATTGAAGTCTGGCGACCACCAGGTTCCCATCGAACCAATGGATGTCTGAAAGACAACCTTCAAATCTAAGAAAGGTCTCCACAAATGGCTAGTCATGCCCTTTGGCTTAGCAAATGCACTAACCACTTTCATGAGGTTGATGGATGATGTATTGAGATGCTTCACAAAATACTTTTTGGAAGTATATTTGGATGACATCCTCATCTTCAGTAGAACGTGGGAAGAACATGTGCGACATATTCAAAAGGTTTTGAGCACTCTACGACAACACAAGCTTTATGCCAACTTGGAAAAATTATCTTTTGGCATGAACAGGGTCCAATAACTGGGCTACATTGTTGAGGAGCATGGAGTACATGTTGATCCAACTAAGATCCAAGCCATCCATGATTGGCCAGCCCCGACCACACTGACCGAGCTTCGGAGCTTCTTAGGGCTCACAATTTTACCGACAGTTCATGTTGGGATTCTCCCATATTTTCTGGGTCGTCATCTAGGTGACCAAGGCCGGTGGTAGGGAGAATTTTGTGTGGGGGAAGGAGCAACAATGAGAATTCAAAGATATGAAACATCGTTTGTGCTCATCTAAGGTACTCTCCTTGCCCGATCTGCAACAACCATTCCAGATTGACACTAATGCATCTGACTATGATATTGATGCAGTTCTCACTCAACACAGGCATCATGTGGCATACCATAGTGAGACACCCTCCGATACTGTTTGTAAATACCCCACCTATGACAAAGAAATGTATTCCATTGTACAAGCCTATTGTCAATGGAAACATTACATTCTAGGGATAGAGATGATCATACACAGTGATCATAAACCTCTGCAGTTCATACAGACACAGGGGAAATTGCAGAATGATCACCATCAGAAGTGGTCCACCTACCTGCAACAGTTCCATCTCAAAATCAAGCATAAGACAGGTATCTCCAATCATGTCACTGACTGCCTCAGTCGGCCTCTTGTGGCTACACTTACCACTGTGCTCCATTCCTATGGACATAAAACATCGGAGTGGCACCAAATTTACCAACAAGATCCAGACTTCACCACCACATATCATCTCTTGGGTATAGGCGCCACTGTCACTGATTTTCACATTTGGGACAGACTCTTATGCCACCTGGGCCATCTCTATGTTCCTACAAGTGAGTGTGCAAATCTAATTTTGTAAGCCCACTATAGTCAAGTAGTAGGACATTTTGGGGTAGATAAAATTGTGGTCATCCTTCAGAAAATTTTTTATTGGCCAAAACTTCGACTGGACGTCAACAATTATATCAGATATTGTACTATGTGGACCATTGTCAAGCCAACCATCAAGAAGCAAGGATTATACACCACTCTTCCTATTCCTGAGAGGCCGTGGGAGTCCATCTCCATGGATGACATGTCTGGTTTTCTACCAACCAAGAACATAAAAGACTGTGTGTTTGTGGTTGTTGATTGGTTTTCGAAGATGGCCATCCTCATAGCCTATAATAATATTGTCACAGCGGTCGAGATTGCTAAGCTCTTCTTCGAATGATTTTGGATTCACTTTGGGATACCACATACCATCATCTCCAACATAGACAACAGGTTCCTCGGCTTCTTTTGGTCGAGTCTCTAGCCTATGTTGGACACCAAGCTCACAAAATCCACTTCTTTTCACCCCCAAACTGATGGCCAAACCGAGGTCATCAATTGGATGATTGTGCACATCCTATGCATGTACAATTTTAATCATCCCTATACATGGGACGAGAGTCTCCCATATGTCCAACACAGTTACAACAGGGCTCTCCATAGTTCCAGTGGCCATAGTCCATTTCAGGTGGGTCTGGGATTCCAACCCTTGGGACCCATTGATGCAGGAGCATCGCAAGCATCCATCCAAGTGAGCATGAAAGCAGAAGACAACTGGAAAGTGCAACACACAATTTACATGTTTTGGAAATGTTTTTGAAGCATTAATGTAATGGTTAAAAGAAAGCGTACGTGCGTATTGTAAACAGATCATGAGCGATTCGCTCTCATCTGTAGGAGGTAGAGGCATTTATGCATAGTTAATGAAAGTAGGTAGGATTGAATTAGAGATTAGACAGTTTAGAAGAACAAGAGGGAAAATGACTATAGACACCCTCATCTTTGTATCATTGTATCAATCAGAATTAGATCAATTAAGCACATTAGCATAGAGAAGAAGAGAGTTGTAGAGGAGAACCCATGTAAAGAAGCTTGAATTAATATATGAAGTTTTCATTCAGATTCATGGTGTTATGATGTTTTCCATGTATACATGCTGAATGATTTGCTTACAGTTTCTTATTCTCTCTGTCATGCATTGTATTCTGTTGTGTGTGAATGTATGTTTTCATGTTGAATGTTTAGATTCTGAGAGAGAAAGAGAATGAGTTTCAATTGTTTCTCTTCCTAAGTGAGAATTTCCTTCAAGGAGTGCAGTGAAACGTTCACAAGGAGTACGTTGACGAAGGCACAAATTTTATCTCTGAAATATCAAGAGGGATACCGTTGTTCTCATTAGAAGTGCAAGGCAAGCACAGAATCCGTGCAAGGTGCGTGTAGGCTGGTCGAGACCTTAGAACTTTTCAACTAAGGTTGAGAGATTGAAGGACTGCTATTGCAGAGAAAGTGCACAGAGCCAGGAGTTCAAGTACGCTAAAGTACTTAAAGGATTTCCGCAAGGAGTGTGTGCAGGAGTCTTCCTGAAGACCTAAGTTTGCGAAGAAATATCAGAAGGGTTAGGGCCTTTGAATCATTCAAGAGAAAACAAGAAGCTCAATTCGTTGTGCAGAAGTCACACCCCAGAGAAGGATCACAGAGTCAATTTTGAGTCAGAAGTTCTTGAGGAGGAAACTGAACGGTCAGAATTCTCCAAGGAGAACTCAAGAAATAGTGAGAACCGTAGGATCCAAGGAAGTTGCGGGGGAAGTTAAGCGTTGGATGGATCCACCTTCGAAAGGCGGGATTCAATGTGGACCATTGATTTCGATCAGTGGACGGTCGAGTTCATTTCGGCATTTTGGGGGTCATAAATCCGAAGTGTGGGCGAAACCTTTAGTTGATCAAATCCTCGAAATGTGAAAAGAGTTTTCATGTATAAAGACGAAGAGTGACGAGGTCGAGATTTCAGAAAATCAAGATTCGGAATACCGGAAGTCTTAAGGACAAGGAGCTTGGGTCCTTGCACTTAGAATATTGAAGTTGCAAGATCCGAGATATTGTGAAGTAGTATTTCAGCACTTTGGGGATCGGAGTTTCGACATTCCCGTTGACAATAATTCGGGCTCTTCACATGAGAACATTCAAAGTTGAGAAACGTGAAATAGTGTGAAGGGAATTTTGGCAATTCAGTGTTTTGGGCTTTGGGAACCCGAGAGGAGAGTGTTCTAATATCGAGAGTCTTGGACTCCCGGTACCCGAAAGTCTGAAATCACGCAGGCCGTTAGATCGAAGGGAGGCTTATAGTCGTTGATCCCGTTGGAGATATCAATTCAGAGTTCGGGGTTTGTGGAAGAGTCGAGGAGCCGACATTAGGGATCATGAAACCCCGAAATCCGAAGTCCTTTGTGTCTTAAATGAAGGGGTTGGTTAAACCTCATCGTGGTTGTAGTGAAGATCCTAAGCAGATCTCGGCCCGAGGGTAGGGGGATCTGTGTCAATTGTGGTATCATAGAAAAGAACAATTTCTTTGCTTTCTGTAGCAAAGAAAAGAGAAATTTCTCAGCCATGCCGCCAAGAAGAAGAGACAGGTCAATGCATGATCCAACAGTGGAAAGATAAATGTGCGAACTAGGTGCCAGGCTTGATGCCATGGAGACAACACAAAGGCGCATAATCGACACGGGGGATATCAGTGAAGCTGACAGTGAAAACAAAGTTGGACATGAAGGAGAAGAAGTTATAGCCAAAGATGCAGTAAATGAATGCCTATTCAGGGTTGTTGCAAGGATAGGTGCCAGGGAAAA
>JASDQU010588690.1:76629-94344 GCA_032191745.1 Picea mariana
GGGAGATGGTGACGGGAGTTCCAGATTTCAGTTTAGAGCACCATGAGTTGTCCAAGGGGTGTACCTTGGGAAAGTACACCAAGACTATTTTTCCGAGCAGTGACAGTAAAGCAGCAGGGATACTTGATCGTATACATTCAGATGTATGTGGCCCGATGTCTTAGGCATCGTTGACTAGTTCCCTATACTATGTTGTATTCATTGATGACTTCTCTTTGAATTTGTGGATTTTCTTCATGAAGACCAAAGGACAGGTCTTAAGTCAGTTCCAAGAGTTCAAAGCTCTTGTGGAGTACCATACAGGGAAGAAAATCAGAGTCCTGAGATCGGACAATGGGGGTGAGTATACCTCCAAGGAGTTCATGGATTTTTGTGCAGGAGAGGGCATTAGGAGGGAGTTGATTGTTCCTTACAACCTGCAGCAGAATGGGGTTGCTGAGAGGAAGAACAGGGCCATTGTTGGAGCTGCAAGAGCCATGCTACATGATTAGGGGTTGCCACTATTTCTATGGGTTGAGCCATGCTACACTGTAGTTTATCTGTAGAACATGAGTCCTCAGAGGGTTGTGGGTAGCATGACTCCTGAGGAGGCTTTTTCTGGGAAGAAGCCTGAGGTGGGGCACTTTCGGATTTTTGGGTGCATCACTTATTCATATGTCCCTTCTGAGAAGAGGAAAAATATGGAGCCCATGGTAGAGAGAGGGATCTTTGTTGGGTATAGTGAGACTTCAAAGGCCTTATGTATTTACCTTCCTTCCTTGAGGAATACTATCTTGAGGAGGGATGTTAGATTTGAGGAGGACAGAGCCTTTAGGAATTCTAGAGGGACAGAGAGAGGTGATCAGTCTTCATCTCAGATTCAGGTGAGCCCACAATAGACTACAGTGACACAGAGTTAGGGGCCACCAGCTTTGGTGAAAACAGGTTCACAGGTGATAGGGCCACATAGTCCAGGTTCGCAGGCTACTGGTCCACAGGTTTCAGGATCAGGCACTTCAGAGTCTACATCAGGATCATTGTCTCTAGAAGATGGGGTTGAGTAGGGAGAGTCACGTCCACAGGACACTACCTCAGAGTGGAGGAAGCCCAAGTGGCTTCAGGACACCTTGAGGGAGGCACAGGGTTCAGTGGGGAATCCCATACAGATAGTGAGGGAGAGTAAACCTCCCGAGAGGTTTTGCAACTACATTGCGATGGTGAGCGGTATTCAGGAGTATGAGCCTTCTACTTTTGAGGAGGCCTCTAGTAGATAGGTATAGAGAGATTCCATGATGGAAGAGTATAATTCCATCATGAAGAACAATGTCTGGGAAGTTGTTCCTAGACCTGAGGGGAAGTCAGTGGTGACTTCTAGGTGGCTCTACAAGATAAATCATGCTGCGGATGGCAGCATTGATAAGTACAAAGCTCACTTTCTGTCTTGCGGGTTTTAATTGGTTGACGGAGTCGACTATGATGAGACCTTTGTGCCAGTTGCTCGATACATTTCGACCAGGGAAGTGATCTTCATTGCAGAAGAGATGGGTTGGAAGATCCACCGGATGAATGTGAAGACCGAATTTCTGAATGGTCTTATTGAGGAGGAGGTGTATATTGAGAAACCATTGGGCTTTGAGGTGCATGGGAGAGAGTCTCATGTGTGTAGACTGAAGAAGTCATTGTATAGGATGAAACAAGATCCCAGAGCTTGGTATTCGAGGATAGATGCCTATTTGGGTTTTGAGAAGAGTGAGGCGGATCCCAATCTATACTTCATTATGGTTGGAGAGTATCCTCTCATTCTTCTGCTATATGTGGATGACCTTTTCATTACAGGTGCAGAGAGACTCATCAGCAGTTGCAAGGATAGCCTTGCTTGAGAGTTCGAGATGACAGACATTGGACTGATGCATTACTTTTTTGGATTGGAGGTTTGGTAGGAGCCTGGACACTTCTTCCTGGGACAAGGGAAGTATTTATGTGACATTCTGATTAGCTTTCAGATGGGAGATTGCAGGCCCATGACCACTCCCATGATTACCAATTGGAAGAAGCTTCATGCTTCTGAGTCATAGTTGGTGGATCCCACTTTGTAAGGACAAACGGGGAGAGATTTATCTGATGCAAAGGTAAATTCTTGGAGAGGGACTATAGAGGCATGTTTCCAAGGGGAGACATTGTCACAAGGGAAGAATCAGTGATATGACTTCAGAGTGATACCCTTTGTCAAAGGGGGGTATATTATTCATATTAAGGGAGAGAGATTAATCAGAGACTTATAAACAAAAAGAAAAATCAAAGGCATGTAGAGAGGGGGAGCAGCCCCAAGGACAGTTCAGTTAGGGGGAGCAACTCCAAAGGGTGATATCCTTTTCCATTGGTTTCAAAGGGGGATATATAGAAACATTGATGAGGAGTATAAGCATGAATGTTATCATGACTAAGTGTTGCCATCAATGTTGGTGTTTCCATAAATGCCAAAGGGGGAGCTTGTCAGACAGTTGGCTTAGGTTGATGGAAAATTGGTATGGATTGTTTCTTTTCATTGATGTCAACCATTTAAGAGTGATATTTCATATTGGTGTCAACCCTTAGTGATTGATGTCAACCCTTGGAGAAAGTTCGGTAGTGAATTCCAATAGCATAAAGGTTTGGGTAATGGACCCAAGGTTGTTTCATGTATAATGGTATGAGTTTTAATACATTTGAAGGTAATACTATTCTAGATGGATATTACATGTCATTCCATTTCCAATGGTATCTGGAACATCACATAACTTCTCACGGTTAGAGAATTATGGCCATGAGAAGTTGGAGAACCCAGTTTTTAGTAATGGACCCAAGTTTGTTTGATGGATAATGGTATGAGTTTTGATATATTTGCAGGAAATACTAATCTATATGGATATTACATGTCATGTCATTTCCATTGGTATGTGTAACGACACATAACTCCTCATGGTTAGAGAGTTATGTCCATGTGAAGTTGGAGAACCCTCACGAGTCATCTAGAAGCCCCAAAAGGTCAAAGTAGTCAATGTGGTTTAAGAGATTTTAGAAGGTAAATAATAAAGTGAAGTGATAAGTGTACTACAATTCAAAGTGAATACAAAATAAATTATTTAAATAATAAATTTAATGGAGAAATTAGAATTGGGTTAACCCTAAAATAAGGAAAGTGGGTTAATATGGTTAAAAGGTAGCCCCTTAAGGAAGCTACATGAAAGTATAAATAAGAGGCAAGGCCCTCTCATTTTAATCACACTTGAGCATATTGAATATCTACAGGTGACTGAGGTAACCAAAGGATATCTAAGCCAAATTTCAGAGGGAAGGTGAAGTAAAGAAGGCTGAAATTCAAGGGAGGATAACTTCTTTTGATGATGCTTTCTAAGGTATGTTATTTATAGGTCATCTCACCATTTTCACAATAATTTTTTTTATAGAATGATTCAGACCATGAAATTGGGAGGCCATTGAGAAAACATATCCAAGTAGTTTTGGTACGAATTTCATATTGTGGGTCGTTGTATATTTTTAGTTACACTCCGTTGAGAATAGGGTTTGTGGCTAGTCCTGAAACTAATATAAAACAGTTGTTTTGGGTAAAAATGTTATAACTTATTAATATCAGATCCAAATTTAGTAAGACCAAATGTCTTGGTTATATTACATTCTTTAGTATTCGTTGTACAATTTGAAGATCCATACAACAAATAGTTCATGCTGGGCAATCTCTACAAGTTCTCTCTCTAGAATAAGCCAAAATTCAACAAGGTATGTCATTTTTGCTATAACTCCTTTTCTAATAGGTTCCAAGTAGTGAAACCAGGAGGAATTGCATAAAATACACTGAAGAACATTGTGAATTATTTTCAGATCCTTATTCATTACAGGTACATAGTTATGATTATTTTAACTTAGGGTTTTTGACTAATCGAAATCTAGTCACGTGGGACTAAAGTAAAATTTGATGAAAATGATAGTCTATTTTTGTTAAAGTTAAGGAAGGTTTGCAGGTATGTGATATTATACACCAGGTCTATTACAAATTTACAAATCAAATTTGGATGATGAAATTGATGAGAGTGTTTGGTTGAGGTACATGTTGGGTACATGGTTGAGACAAGTAATTGATGAGTTGACACATACATGAGGTGAATAGTTGATGAGTAGTTGATACATGATTGGTACATACGTGGTGCATGGTTGGAAGCACTTTTTAGTAGTATTGTTGACACATGGTTTATGGATGATGTAGCATACTTGTATTGGTATATTATTAGAAGCACATATTGATCTTGGTGATGATTATGAGTTGTTGTGTTATGCTTGGTTGATGCACATATTTGACACTTTTCTTGGTGATTTATCTTGGTGAGAAGATTTGATTTGGTTGATAAAATTGAGGAGATAGGTTGTTGGAATAGGTTGTTTGGATAGGTTGTTGTGACATGTTGTTTGTACAGGTTTGGTGCATGGTTGATGCACTTGTTCATGGTACAAGTTTATTATAGGTTGGTGCATGGTTGATGCACTTGTTTATGGTACAGGTTGATTATAGGTTGAGGTATAGGTTGATGCATGGTTGATGTACTTATTTATGGTACAGGTTGATTATAGGTTGATTGGTACAGGTTTACAACAATATATCTCACAGCGATAGTGTGATAGTGGTTCCATCATTCTAGTTATACTTCAGGGTGGTTAGATGGGGAAAGGACAAGTGGTTGTAGCCACTTTTCGGTTGTAAACAAAGAAAATAAGGGGTCGTAGCCTCCTTTCGGTTGTAGCCAGATAATTGGGAAGTTGGATCTTCCCTCAGGTTGTAGCCTGAGAAATTAGGGGGTTGGAGCCTACTTCTCATTGAAGCTGGAAAACAAAGGAAGTTGGTGCTTCCTATGAATGTAATTCTTAAATACATATAAGAAAAAAGCATTATGTGGTTTTCTCCGCTTTTGGTTTCCACGTAAAAACATTGGTGTACTGTGTATGTGTATGATTTCTCATTCGTTCATTGTTTATTTACTCTAAAACTATTGGATGATAATTATAAATTGATATAACACTTGCATATTGTGGTTAAAAAGGATTGAATTGCTCTATTACTGATTCACTCCCCCTCTTAGTAATCCAACAACTCCCCTTGACTAAACTCTTCTTGAAACTGTTCCCCCAACCTGAATTGTCCTCTTTATGGTGCTTCCTCATGTAAATCTAAGACATATAATATAAGCATTCAAAAAGATTCATTTTGGAGTAGAAATTACTCTGAGTCTCTGGCAAAGATACTCAAAGTCTTCCCTTGGAAACGGTTTTGTAAAGATGTATGGCGCTTGTTCTTTTATGCCCACATATTCAACTCTGATGTTATTCTCTGCAACATGTTCCCATAGAAACTGATACTTTATTGGAATGTGCTTCGTATTGGAGTGCATCACCAAGTTCTTTGAGATATTGATGGTGCTTGTATTATCACAATAGATTGGAATATGCTCATCATACTCAACTTGTATATCTATCAAAGTTTCTTTCATGCATAGAATCCAAATACAACATCTTGATGCTACAATATAATCTGCTTCGACTGTAGATAGAGATACCGATGATTGTTTATTGCTTATTCAAGATACTAAACACTCACCCAAGTAGAACGTTGCTCCATTGGTGCTTCATCGGTAATCAATGCAACCTTCCCAATCTGCATTTGTGTATGCAATAAGTGATAGATCCTTTCCTTTTGGATACCACAATCCAAACTCTTATGTTCCTTTGAGATATCTGAAAATCCTCTTCAATGCTAATACATGTGATTCCTTTGGTTCTGCTTGAAATTGTGCCACCTATCCAGCTGCCTGCATTACATCTGGTCTAGATTCTTTCACATATAGTAAGCTACCAATCATTTACATGTATTTCCTTTGTTCTGTATACTTTGAATCATCATCTTTGCTCAAATTGCAACTGGTTTGCATAGGAGTGGTAACTTGTTTGCAATCTTCCATTCTGAACCTCTTTAGCATTTCTCTGATATACTAAGTTTGAGAAATAAAAACTCCTTGGTTGCTTTGACGTATCTGAAGACCCAGAAAGAAGGATAGTTATCCAAGTAATGAAATTTCAAATTCATTCTACATATCCTTGGATAATTTATTTCTTAACATGCAATCATTCATTCTACTATAACTAATTGTACTTTTCCTAACTAACTTCTCTGGATCTGTCTTTTGAAACTATGCAAGTTGCTCGAAGGATGGTTCTTTGGTTTGTCACAACTTTCACATAGACTCCCCCTGTCTAATATTCATATTACCTGGGATTCTCTAAGCCGGATGGCTCAAAAAAATTCCTTCTCTAATGTGTATTCATCATCATCTTCATTGGTAGATTCATCATCTCTTTGAGCTCTGACTTCTTTATTTTTGTCTATGGATTCATATTTCACTACAATCCCTGAAAGTACAATCTCTTGAACCTGTTCCTTATTTACTTGTCATTCTTTTCTTTTAGTTACTTTCCAAACCTCTCTATATCTGACATCTTTCTTTTTCTTTGTAGAATTTTATTCATCTTGTTTGATTGTCAATCTTGCGATATCTGTGACCTGGTCTTTGTTCACCTTTTCTTCGTGTTTTCTTATCCATACTTTCTTATATATGATATCAGTGTTCTCTTTCATGGAATTATTGATCATTATTCTACAATCACTAGATATATGTCCATATTTATTACATTTGTAACATTCAATGTTACGTGGGGCCACATAGGCACTTCTTGCTTGAAAATTTCTTTTATAATCCCTGGAATTTGCAACCTTGTATCCAAAATTAGTACAATAAAAACATTGACCATAAAATAAATTTTCATACCTGGGAGTGAATGATCTTCTTTGTGGTGTATTCCTTCTGAATTTCTTCCTTGACTGATCATGATCATGATTGAAGATGCTTTGTGGATTGAACATGGATGGTCTTCTTGAAGATGTATCTTCAATAGTTTTCTTAGATTCTGTTTCACCATGATTCCTTTCTTTAAGTACTTCTTCATAACTCTTTCTATTTTCTTCATTCTTCTTTTTTGGAAACCTAGAGTGCTTCTCTTCATTCTCCATAACCGATGTGGATGTTTCTCTCTCTTCAACGTTCTTGTTGTGCTTGATGATTCTAATTCTCAATGTGACAAATTCTTCTTCAATCTTCTCAACCTCTTTTTCTTTCTTGATTATCTGAGACTTCATGACTTCATCTGTTCTTTTCGATTCTTCAAGATGAATTTTTAATGTGATTATTTCTTCTTCAAGTCCTTTCTCTTCTTGACCAAACTCTGCCTCAATATGGTTTAGATCATTAGTTCTTTCCTTAATATGATTTTTTAATATCTTCTCTCTCATTTCTTCTTCTTCCTTCTGTTCTCCTATGTTGGCTTCCAAATACTTCTTTTGATATTCAATATTTTCTTCGATATTTCTGGCTTCTTCTAGTTGAGTTCTTAAGTTCTCGATGACCTATTGGGATTCTTCAAAACTGTAAACACTTTCCTTTTGTTTCATCAATTCTTTCTTGAGTGACTTGTTTTCTTCTCTTAGTTCATCTAAAGCACTAATCAATTATGTTGTCTTATTTCCTTAATGGCATTCTATTTCAAGATGTTCATGTTTTTCACAATTAAAGAAAAACAACATACCTATGGTGATTATGCACTCTTCATCTTCTAAATTTGTTTGACATGGTGACCATAATTCTTCTTGATCTGTATCTGCATCTTCTTTGGCATTTTCTGAATTTGTGATGGGTTAAGAATATATGTTTTGTAACTTATCCCAAAGTTCTTTGGATGATGAACATTTACCAACCTTTTCTCTTACTGTATTAGGTAATCCTTCTGAGATGAAATCCATTGTTATTTTTTTATTCTTCTTCAATTCCTTCTTGGCTACAATGCTTTTCGTTTTTTAACTATCATATCCTGTAATGACTGATAGCCAAATATAAATCCCTTGTTCCTGTAAAAATACTTTCGTCCTTATGCTCCACATCTCATACTTTAAAACATTCTTACCACTAAACGAAGGTACTCCATTCTTAGAATAACCCATGATCTCCTTCCAGTGGCTAAATTGTTTCATGAAGGAACCGACTCTGAAACCAATTGTTGGATTACTGAGAGTGGGGGTGAATTAGTAATAGAGAAATTGAATCCTTTTTAACCACAAAATCCAAGTGTTATATCAATGTATCATTATCATCCAATATTTGTAGGGTAAATAAACAATTAACAAATGAGAAATCATACACATACATAGTACACCAGTGTTTTTATGTGGAAATGAAAAGCGAGAGAAAACCACAAAATGCTTTTTCTTATATGTCTTTAATAATCACATTGATTGGAAGGACCAACTTCCTTTGTTTTCTAGCTGTGACTAGAAGGAGGCCCCAACCCCCTAGTTTCTCAGGCTACAACCTGAAGGAAGCTCCAACTCCCCAATTCTATGGCTACAACTAGAAGGAGGCTACAAAAACCTATTTTCTCAGGCTACAACCTGAGGGAAGCTCCAACTCCCCAATTATTTGGCTACAACTAAAAGGAGGATACAACCTTCTATGTTCTCTGGCTACAATAGGAAGGTGTCTATAACCACCTATCATTTCCCCGTCCAACCACCCTGAAATATAATTAGAATGATGGAACCACTTTCACACTATCATTGTGAGATATACTTCTGTAAACCTGTACCAATCAACTTGTAATCAACATGTACCATAAAAAAGGGCATCAACCATGCACCAACCTATGCCAAACAACCTGTAATCAGTCTATACCATAAACAAGTGCATCAACCATGCACCAACATGTACCTCAACCTGTAATCAACTTTCACCATAAACAGGTGCATCAATGATGCACCAACCTGTACCTCAACCTCAACCAAAAGATCTCATCAATTTCATCATCCAAATCTTATTTGTAACTCTGTAATAGACCCAGTGTATATGATCACATACCCGTAAACCTTCCTTAACTTTAACAACAAGAGACTAGCATTTTATCAAACTTTACTTTAGTCTCACATGACTAATTTTGGATTAGTCAACAACCCTAACTTGAAATAATCATAACTATGTACCTGTACTGAATAAAGATATGAAAATGGTACAAAATTTTAGTCAGTGTATTTTATGCAATTCCTCGAGTCAGTGTATTTGATGCAATTCCTCGATATTTCACTACTTGGAACCTCTCAGAAAAGGATTTATAGAAAAAATGGCATAACGTGTTGAATTATGGCTTATTCTAGATAACGAACTTGTAGAGTATTCCCTGCACAAAATATTTGTTGTGTGGATCTAAAAATGGTAAACAAAATACTACTAACTGTACTCTAACCAATACATTTGGTCTTACTAAATTTGGATCTGTTATGAAGAAGTTATGACGTTTTTACCCAAAACACCCATTTTAGACTAGTTTCAGGACTAGCCATAAACCCTATTTTCCACGGAGTGTAACGCCAAAAATACAACGAAACACAATAATAAATTTTTATCATGACTACTTGGAAATGTTTCCTCAATGGCCTCCAAATTTCATGGTCTGAATCATTCTAGAAAAAAATTTATTGCGAAAATGGTGAGATGACCTGTAAATCATATACCTTAGAAAACATCATCAAAAGAATTGATCAACGCTTGAATTTTGGCCATCTTTACTTCACCTTCCCTCTGAAATTTGGCTTAGATGTCCCTTCATTACCTCATTCACTTGTATATATTAAATATCCTCAAGTGTGTTTAAAATGAGAGAGCCTTGCCTCTTATGTATACTTTCATGTAGCTTCCCTGAGGGGTTACCTTTTAACCATCTTAACCCACTTTCCTTATTTTAGGGTTAACCCACTTGTAACCACTTGTCCACTTACTAATTTATCCATTAACTTTATTATTTAAATAATTTCTTTTGTATCCACTTTGACTTATAGTACACTCATCACTTCACTTTATTATTTAAATTATCTTCTAACCATCTTAACCCACTTTCCTTATTTTAGGGCTAGCCCACTTCTAACCACTTGTCCACTTAATAATTTCTCCATTAACTTTATTATTTTAATAATTTCTTTTGTATCCACTTTGAATTATAGTAAACTTATCATTTCACTTTATTATTTAAATAAATTCTTCTTTATAACCACTTAGACTACTTTGACCTTTTGGGGCTTCTAGATGACTCATGCGGGTTCTCCAACTTCACATGGCCATAAATCTCTAACCATGAGGAGTTATGTGACGTTCCACATACCACTGGAAATGGCATGACATGTAATATTCATGTAGAATAGTCTTTCCTTCAAATATATATAAACTCATACCATTATCCATCAAACAAACTTGTATCCATTACTCAAATCTTTGTGTTATTGGAATTTTCTACCAGACTTTCTTCAAGGGTTGACATCAATGACAACCAACCCAATTACTCAACAGTAGGATATCAAGAAGAAAACACCCAGGACAAGGTGCAAGGAAAATCAAATGAAAAGTATGATGAGAAAGGTACTTCCCAAAAATTCAATGAAAGAAAGGTTTCCTGTTATTCCACAGACACTTAAAAGTCATAACAGAGACCCAAGAAGACTCATCAATCATCAACACCTACCCAACAACCAAGAAACAAAGGGTGATGTACGTGAATTTTCAGGGGAAAAGCGCATATATACGCTTCTTGCAGAAGGATAACAAGAATTTGTACGCGACTGTTAGGAAAAAACCTGCATATATGTGTCAAAACACAGTCAGGCTAAGGATAAGGCTCAAAAACTTAAACTCCAAATGAAAAGAGGCTGTCAAGTAATCATACGACAAGAAACTTAATATAAATGAGAGAAATCTAAGGAGAAAAACACTCCAAACCCCGAAAAGAAATATTCCATCCCCAGTATGGTCGTTGATTATGTTATGAGGAAAATATCTCTATGGCTAGGGGTAAAACACAATAGACGGAAATGTCTACAGAAATCAACTCGAATCTCAAGTATGCTACATAAACAAATATTCTAGAAAGACAAGATAAAAGGCCTACCTCGTCCAGACGTTTGATGAAGTCCACTGTTGAGCACTTGACTCAAAGCAATACACCAGCAACTTGTCCTCAACAACCAAGAAATGCAAGCATATGGTGATAATATATAGTGATAGAACATTCAACAACATAATAAATCAACATTCATAACAAATATGTCCATGGAATAACAATTCACATATTTTCAAGATATTAATTGGACAAGAAAAGAGTATTTCTATTAAAATGTAATCAACATAAGTAAATGAATTACAAACTTCTGTGTCAGCATGATTTGGAACCGAGAAACCAAGTCCGTTCTAGCTGGGCCTCCACCACTTCAATCCTCCACCAAAGGTAAGCTCATATAAGAGAGACAATGAGGTTCTCAATCATGTATGGAAGATTTTTGGGGCTAAACAATGTGTTCAGACTTAAAAGTACAAAGGAATGCAAACTCAATATGAAGTGAATAATTTATCTAGAGTAACTTTGCTCTCAAAATTGAATTCTTCTCCTCTTTTCCATAGCTTGGATTTGGCCCTTTTGTATCCTTCAAGTGGAATTGAAGGGTCAATTTAGAATGTTTCCAGTATATGGAAGGTCAAGGATCATGGATATCGTGACATGACATGGAAAACCAACACCATTTTTTAATTTTTGGCACAAATCCCGATGTACGCGGGCTGTAGTGGTGCAAGCTGTGTATAAACATGTTGTACTATAGGTAGGGCCCATATATGTGGAAAAAAATGTTTTTAGCCCATGGATTTTCAAAAAGGGACTTCAAGTCTTCATAGGGAAATGGAAAAAGCTCTTCTATGCAATTTTTCATAGGGTAAGGAAAATCTTGCTATAACATTATGTCTACAGTTTGTTATAGATCGTGGTTCTTGGAGGATGTAGTGAGCCAAGAACAACGACTATTAGTTGTGTGTATAGTTTGTGATCATTGTGTGTTTGTAAAATAGGTCACTTTGTAACACTGATTATTGGATACATTCAATAGATGGACTGATTTTCTATATTACTATCAAATACAACACACTATGTACTTAGATAGATGAAAGTATGTCAATAGAATGATTCAGTATCGAGACTACTTGTTTGACAAATGCAACAAGCTATGTATTTTGGCAAGAAGAATATGTTAATATTTGTTAGTCATTATATATATGTCATTGATGGTGAGAAGTGATTGATTCTTCAATGAATGAAGTGGTAGCTCAAATGAATGGGCGAGAAAGAGCGTAGTATATACAAGTTCAGAAGTGGATCAAGATGTTGATGAAGACCAGATCAGACAAAGATCAATTTTGTTTTTTAATATATGTTTATTTCATTGTAGTATTGTTTTTTCTAATGTATGCATTGAGGGCGGTTGTTATAATTAATGCTCACATTAGAATCGGTTTGAGTTTGTTAAAGATTGTTGAGATATTCTCTCAACCTCTATCTCCAAGTTTGGAATAAGTTGAATTTGAAAACACTTATCTTGATGTATTTGTATTAAGAGAATAAGAGAATATGATTGATTTTTTGTCTATAACCGATTTTCTTTCTATTAAACTATTAATACTTTAATAATGTATTAATACATTAAACTATACATTGATTGATTGATACATTAAAAATGTAATGTATTGCATTAATATATTAATGTAACATATGACTTAAAATATTAATTTACATTAGTTTATAAAGTAACATATTAATATATTGACACATCAATAATTTAATGTATTAATTAATTTATATATTAAAAAAATATTAATTGATACATTATGAATGTATTAATACACTAATAAAATAATACATTAATAATATATTAAATGCATCAATGAATGCATTAACAAATGCATTACTAAAGTATCAATACATTAATAAACTAGTAAAACATTGAACTTAATGTATTTAATAAGTCATTATTAAAGTATTAATATATTAACAATATATTATTACATTGTTGTAATGTATAAATTAAAGTATTAATACATTAATGCATAATGTAGCATATTAAAGTATTAATACATTAAGAATGTAATGTATTAATTAATTAATACATTAATACATTATTAAGTAATACATTGCTAATCCCCAGGATGGGGTGTTACTTGGTGATTGCATGTCACATGGCACGCTGGCACCAAGGGAAGTTAAAGAACCTCGCCGCCAACACCCTTCCAAACTCATTTGACATGCCTTTCATTTACTCTAAGGAGAGCATAGAGTGTCAGGACAATCCATCAACTCTAATGGTGCTTCAAGTCTCGCTTATGGGCACTGGTAAGATTCCTCCTACCCACAACACTTAGACATTAATGGATACCATTTTCATCGCCTCACACATCATTACATGTGGATTTCCCCACTACTTCACTTATCTTGATTTTTCATCCTCAGTCCCTCATTGTCCCTTGGATGTCAGGCTTTGGATCTCCCACACCTCTGTTTTTTTCATTCTATCCCTCCCAAGCATTTTTGGCCTCTCCATTGTCCATTATTTCTCCCATAGGCTTGGTTTCATTATTTCCCGTGAGAGAGGCAAGTCCAAGCGTGGGCCGACCTACTACATTCAAGTAGGAAGGCACTGACACACTTGACCTACAACTCTATCTCCCTTTCGAGGAAGCATCCCAACCCATTCTCCCCATTCTGATCAAAACTTGGACATGGAAGCCCAAGAAGAGCCTCCCTCACCTATCCAAGTGCCTAATTATGGAGGATGCATAGTGGAGGAGGATATTCCTCCTCACTAGGTGGAGATTTCTCATCAATTATACAATATTGGCGGTGAACAAATGACACAAGAAGGTATTGAGGAGCTTGTGATGATAGATTGTCTGGTAGAATTCCATCGACTCTAGCGTGGAAGACCCATAGATAAAATGGGGAAAATTATGGAATGAGGAGGAAAGGCATGACTCACCCAAAGTGCCAATGCAATGAGCCCTAGACAACCATGCCTCACCCATATCGTGGAGGCTCACGAAGGAACACTTGGGCCTCATTTTCGAGATAAGGAGGGACCTGGTCGAGAAGATGCATAACCAAAGCCTCCTCAACAAGTGCATGGATCTTCTATTTGATTGCTTATCAGAAAAACCCACAAAGAGGAACTTCCTGACATGCTTACAAACTTATGCCTTCATAGTCAGTGAGGAAGAAAGCCCAAGTTCACCTCATGTTTAGATTTTCCACTGTTAATTTTCTGGTCTTAGTTGTTTTGTTTTTTGGTTCCATGAAACTTTGGTGCACTAGCTCGTTAATGAACTATGCCAACCGCTTGTTCTGGTTTCCATGCATATGGCTGAACAAGTGGAAAGCTATTACGATTTTTAGAGATGTGTCTCTTTCTAGTTTATGCATAGTGCCACATATTATGGTTTCAACACCCGTGGTAGAATAGGTGGCGAGTCTTGATGTAATATTTTGACAAGTGTCGCTTTTGATGGCATAAGGTAATATAATCTCTTTTTTATTTACAAAAAAAAGTAATACATTGCTAATGTATTAATACACTAATAAAGTAATACAATAATAATACAATATTAAAATATTAATACGTTAATAGTTACATTATTAATGTATCAATTCCTTAATAAATACATTATTAAAGTAGTAAGACATTCATAATATATTATTAATATTTTGATGCATTAATACATTTATTGAAAATTCCCATGTTTGACTATGGTTGAACATGATCATGGTTTCTTATGGTCATCACTATGAATTACATTAATACGGTAATGTATTCATTTAATCAATTAATACTGTAATACATTTTTAATAAATACATTACTAAGGTATTAATACATTAATGTATAATTTGTAATGTATTAATTAATTAACACATTTATACAATATTAATTAATACAGTGCTCTTGATCAAACGAATCCTTTGACCAGAGATACCCGTTACCTCAGGATCATCGAAGCTTATTGGATGGTCAAGGCATTGGTAGCCCAGGCTGTCAGCGACACTAGACAAGAGAATGCCAAAATCCTCTAAGATATTCACATTTTGGAGGGTAAATTCGAGCTTTATTTTGGGGCCCAAAACGGTATCAAGTTTAGGGTTAATCAACCAGATCAGTTCCCGAATCAACATAAGAAAGGTCAGGATGCCAAGTCTCCTCCATGATCCCTCCAATTCCCAATTATGGTCGACATTGAGAATGAATAGCTTCGGGCAAAGGATGGTCAACTCGGGGAAGAGACTGTTCGCAAAGCCAAGAAGGAAGCAGAGAGCCACATCAAAACCTTTGGGATTAATCGGGAACTAGTTAGCCAATAGGTTTTGAAAGGTTCTTATGATTTGGTTTGTTTTGTTTTGTCTCTAGTTAGCTTGTTAGCGGCCCTATGATCTTATCTTGGGCTTTAGTTATGGGACTACCTCTGGAACTTTGTATAAAAAATTTCAACTATGATTATCTTGGAGGCTCTAAATAGGGTTTAGGGGTCTCGTTTCCTATTTTGGCAGACCCCCTCTTCAACCCTTTTTGTACTATATTGTGATATAATAGAAGTTTCTTGAATTTTTTAGCTTAAAAATAAAATTTAATATAGTGCTAAAGTATTAATGCACTAATAAAGTAATACATTAATAATACATTATTATAGTAGTAATACCAAAAAAATACATTTAATACATTAAGTGCATTAATAAATACATTACTAAAATATTAATACATTAAAACATTAATAAAGTATTCATACAATGATAAAGAAATACTTTAATAGTACATTAATGAAGTAGTAATACATTCACTATAATGATGTTAGTAAAACATTTTTAAAGTTGCAATACATTAATATATTAATTGACAATGACCATAGTTGACTATGGTTGACCAAGGTTTATTATGGTTGACTATGCCCATGGCTAAAGTTCGTTCACCATTTGAATTTGATTATAGTGGGCCATGTTGATTAACTTTAAAAAAATTTTACTATGGAACTACTACATTGCAATGTTGATCATGTTTTGTTCATCAGATCGCGACATCAAGTTTTGTCTGTCACATTATGACATCAACTTTTGTTTGTCACATGGCATCATAAGGATATGGTCATCAGATTACGACGAAGGGTTTTTTTTTGTTACATTATGGTGTTGGAATAGGTTTGTTGTAGTGTGATAGAGGGTTATGTTCATCACATTGTGACAACGAGAAATTTTCATCTCATTGCAATGTTGGTCTATGTTTGCAACATTTCCAATTTGGGTTGTGTACGTCACATTGTGAAAATGGGTTGTGTTCATCCCATTGCAACGTTTGGATATGTTTGTCCCAATGCGACATCAGGATATGTGAATCAAATTGCAACGTGAGGATATTTTTGTCACATTGCGAAGACAGGGAAATGTTTGTCACACTGCAATGATAGGGATGTGTTCATCATATTGCGACGATAAGGCTGTGTTCGTGAAATTGCGATGATATGGATTTGTTCGTCAGATTCCGACGATAGGGATATGTTCTTCATATTGCGATCGATGTATATGTTCCTCGCATTGCGATGTCTATATATGTTCGTCATATTGCGATGTTGCTATGTTTGGTAGATTTCAATGTTTCTATGTTAGACACATTGCGACATTTGAAATTGTTTTTCTCTCTGCGACATTAGAATATGTGCATCACATAAAAATGAAAGGAAATGTTCATCACATTGCGACAAGAAGGAGATGTGCGACAAATTGTGACATCTATTTACGTTTTTCACATTGCATCGTTACTATCCACATTGGGATGACATGCCTATGTTTGTCACATTGCAACATTAGTTTATGGTCATCACATTGTGATGTTACTATGTCCAACAGATTGCCACGTTACTATGTTCGTCATTTTGTGACATTACTATATTCAACATGTTGCAACATTACTATGTTCGTCACACTGTAACGTATGGTTTTGTTCGTCATATTGGAATGTCAGTACATGTTCGTTGCATGACAAGGTTGGTTTCTGTTCGAAACCTTATGAAATTGAAGTTTTGGCGAAGTTTAAAAAAAAAATCTAACTAAGTGTTTCCTTTGTGAAAAAGATAGGAACTTTGAACTGATGTGGTATAATTCATAAAAGGAAACTAAGAATCATACTTGTTCTAAGGACATTGATAGCATATAATCTTGAACTATAAAATCTATCCCTTCCAAATAAGTATATTTAAAAGTAGAGTATGCATTTTGGTGTTGCAAATTGTGATTGTCATGAAAACACAAAGGAAGGGGTTAAATGAAATTGTCATTTATAGTAGTAAATTATTTAACTGAAATCCATTTACGACTAAGTGTGATCGATTTTGTGGTATTCTTTTTCTGGATAGATTCATACAACTAACGTGTTTATAAAAGGTCAATCTAGGTGAAATTGCTTTTCATCTTCAACTCTTTCAGTGTCACAAAGGCGACAGATTCTTTCATTCCATGTTGTATTCTTTTTATATATTATTTCCTTTTTCTATTTTATAATGAAATAAAATTTTCATCAAAATTAATTTTTTTTAATGGAATCTTTCATAAAGATATGAAAGATATTTATATCTTCTTACACATTTAAAATATCCTAATGTTATGTCCCTGAGGTGTAGGACAATCGGTGACAGAGTGTGCTCTGTCATGTTAAAGTCATCGGTTTGAAACCTGCAAGGACACAAAATTCATCC